>CABFVZ010002253.1:51963-62804 GCA_902151445.1 Timema monikensis | reverse complement strand
ATATATATATATATATATATATATATATATATATATATATATATATATATATATATAATTTCAGGGTTTATTCGGCTTGGTATCTTAACAGTCTTTAAATCTGAGCAGTTTTATGCTCCATCAGATTTATACCTTTTTTTTACAATATTTTCTTTTAATTCATACTATTATTATAAACAGACTAAGCACCTAAAAATTACCTACTTTAAGAATATTCTAATTACCTTAACATTCTAGTTGGTCCTTCTCTAGCATTTTAAGCCCACGGTAGTACGAATAGCCCTTAAGGTTATTGGCCCTTTCCTTTTGGCGTGGAAATGCAGAGCTATGGGAACAACCGGTTATCTTCGAGAATTTTTATTGTTTTGCAATTTTCATTTTATAAACGGTTTGTTCAAGAATAGAAGCATGTTGATTAAGTTATACTTTTTATATACACACTTTCTCTATAGTTTTAACAGTGATTAAAATTCGATAAAATCGATATTTTTTTCAATAGAAAAATACCGGCTTCATAACAACAACAAAAATGTTGTGCCCATATCTCTTCGTGAACCCATCTGACGTTATGGGAGACGGTGTGGCCGGTTACACAACTGTACGTCTAAAGACCTCATCTCCGTGCCTCGCAATGAACCCAACGTGCCCTTCAACAAGCCCAGAACCTCGAAGTCAGCCGCGGTCGCGCGCAGCCGTCTGCGCAGGGACAAACAAATGAGCAGCACTGCGCACACACAAAAGAGTCGAGTAAACTCGGTACAATGTAACGATTAATAAACATCGATACATTATTTTAGAAGGGGTGTTGAAAATATTTACATAAAAGTTTCACTCCTTCTCGATAAAACTGGTATTTCCAAACGTGTGGTTTTTCCGTAAGACCTGTCCGGTAGCTAGCGCCATCTACGGTTTCCTTGATTCATCTGTTCTTGTTGACGCGGAAGGATACTTTGGTCGGTTGGGAAGCCACGCCACCCTTTCACCCTCCCGCCCACCATCGCATAAAACAGATTTTAGACCTGCACTCAACAGGGCCAGGGGCCTTAAAATATAACATAGGACCATATATATTATTATTATTACCACCACGTCTTACTACCCGTTCGGGTTGTACACACTTACGCTAATGTGTAATGGTAGGGTGATTGTGAGATGAAATGGAGGACCTACAGTTTAACGTGGGATCCGAACCACGGTGGGAGGCCTGGCATTCCACACATTCACAAGATGTCTTGTCAGAGGTGAAGGAAGGGTTTGGTAATCAGATAAATCTGTGCCGGGACCGAGGATTGAACCCCGGACCCCCAGAACGACACCTGACCCCTAGACCGCCAGGTCACCTCATAGGAATATATATATATATATATATATATATATATTATATATATAAAACAAGTACAACAAATCCCGTTCCAGTGGCCACATGGTCTAAGGCGCTACTCTCGCAGTAAGACTAGACTGCCGATGAAGGGGAGATCAGAAAAACCACCCAACCGAGATTCGAACCTCGATTGGTTCGAATCTCGGTTGGGTGGGTTTTCTTAAACGGCTTTCTACTCTCCTTCCTCACAAATGTGGGTGCACTTTCTTTAAATATACCCATCTTAATCCCTAAAACCATTAGTGTAATTATTACATAAACGTATAAACCGAACGGGTAGTAAGATGTGGTGCTTACAAAAAAAAAAGATTATTAATCTGCTGTTATTTAAAATTATCTCGAAAGATTGGCAAGTTAAACCCCCCCCCCCCCTTTCCTTTATTTTTAAATTTATTTTAGTTGATGCTGTTAATCCACACGTCTCCTTGCCAATAGCATGACTGGATAGGGGAGGGGGAGGGGAGGGTTGTTGGGACAAAAACACCTTAACTCCTTTCATTTACAAACTACCTTTCGAACCCTATGAGAGAGAAATATTGTGATTGTAATAAACAAAAATATTGAACTCTTAGATTTTGATAAATAATGTCAACGTTTCATGACACCCCGGAAAAGAAAAAGTGGTTTTTGTGATCCCCTCTGTCTGTCTGTCTGTCTGTACCTTTTTTAATTAAAAAAAAATAATTATTTAGCACCGCGTCTTACTAACCGTTCGGGTTATACGCTTAAGTACTAATCACGCTAATGGATTATAAATTGGGAAGGTTGAATTTAGTGGAAGTGTATCAACATTTGCGTGGAGGGAGAGTGGAAAAACCGTTCATGGGGAAAACCAACCTCCACCCCCAGTTCATCCGACCGAGATTTCGAACCTAGATCACCCCGTCCTCGGCAGTTTAGCTCAACACGAAACTAGTGCTTTAACTAACTGTCCCACCGAGGCGGGGGGGAGGGGGGTTGTCCGTCTGTATCTCGTGTTAGAGCCTAAACCGTTTGACCGAACGGGTTAATACTCGGTATCTGGGGTTTTCATAAGGTCCCCCTGATTAAAAATATAATTATACATCTAACCCTAAAATTATAGTTGACTAGGACAATACAGCTCTTTGAGTTGAAAGAGGATGCAGAGGACAGGGCGCATTGGAACAGACCTGTCGTATGACAGAACACATAATAATCTCCCATTAAAATTTGTATATCTAGTTTAGGATCATCCTGTATATTAAGTAAAAAAAACAAACACAAAAGTTGACGTCTATGCGCCGGGGAGAAATCTTTTGATCGGAAACTGGCAAAGAGACTTGCTACCATCTGTTTCCTTACGTCGGCCAACTCCGGCATGGACGGGCATGTGTTGGGTTTGTGTGTGTGGGGGGAGATGAACGATTATATCCCCCTCCCCTCCGATAGTTTCATGATCGTATCGTAATCATCCAAATCGAGTATCTTGCCTTTTTTTCCTCTTTTTTTTTTGTCATCGCGTTCGGGTTATATGAATCGGTGCACACGAATTGTTTAACAAATCATCCGAGAAATGTAATACGCTTACACGAACTACGGAGTGAAAATTAAATTAATAATGACTGAGAAAATGGAGGTTAGGTTAGGTTAGATTAAGTTAGGTTAGGGGCTAGAAGTTGAATAGGATTACAGTTTGTTCCGCAATTCGAGTGGGGCCCTAATTGAACGCCTGCTGACAGATATACTTTATTCTGTAATTCGAGTAAGCCTATACGAATACGTACTAAAACTACAATAAATGATATTCTTTTAAATTGAAAAAAAGAAAGACACCTGGACACGGGAATCGAACCCGGGACCTTTGGACTCATTACACCAATGCTCTGACCACTGATCTATCCAGGAGTCGAAGGTGGCTGCGTTATCTTTTAGCTCGCGATCTTAATTTATCACACATTTGTAGGCGACAATCTCCACACGTCCATCACAGATTCTGCCTTAAAGAATGACCCTGGGCCCCAGACAAGTAAGAAACAGACTCTCAACCTTACGGGGGTTTTGCCACGCTCCTTTCGCCAGCTTGAGGCCTTCAACACTAGGCTTCGCTAGTGTCACCGCTGGGTGATGATAGGACTAACCGCAGCGATCCTAGCGGTGAAGGACTCAAGCTAAAAGGAGCGCAACCATTTTAACCTGGAGGCTGATTGTCTGGGTATATTATTTGTCTGTGCCCCTGGGTACAGGACGATACAGTGGTTAGAGCATTTGACGTAACAATCCAAAGATCCTGGGTTCTATTCCCGTGTCCTTGTGTCATTTTTTAATTTAAAGATTTATTTTAATGAGGCTTTAACCGTAATTAACAAATATAATGGTTTGGATATTTATTCCGGTACATTAAATGAGCTATGTATTAAGAAGAATGGATTTTAGATGAAGTGTAAATTGCATTTTAGTGGAAAAAAAAATAAATTTGGATTTTTTTTTAGGGTAAACCCATTCGGCATTTAAACCCTCATATGCCCGTCATTGCTAGTCCAATCTATTGCGAGAATGACGCTTAAAACTGTGGTCGGCAACATACGGCCCGCGACTGATTTTTTTTCTGGTCGGTGTTTGTGAAAATACACCAATAACCAAGGAGTTCTTCCTACGAACATTGGACTGTAGTAACTGTTCTAGCTGTCAGATAAGGTTCTTCCTATGAACATTGGACTGTAGTAACCGTTCTAGCTGTCAGATAAGGTTCTTCCTATGAACATTGGACTGTAGTAACTGTTCTAGCTGTCAGAAATGGACATTTGTAAGAATATTGGGGTACATCTCAAAGCTACCAGCTAGCTTTAACGGTCGAATAGGTATATAAACTAATTGGAGTGGAAGGGTTCAACAAGTGGTGGATGGTATTTATAAAGTTATCGCGGTGGATCAGAACAAAATGCGGGTGTTTGGCTTGCTTTTTTTTTTAATGCATCTTCTGGGCGCGTCTCTCTTAAATCCGGGATTATCTTCTTTGACGCGGTCGGCGACTCGAGTTTGTTTTGTTTGGCCGGGCGCCAGGGCGACAGAGTATAACAAACGACAACTAGCGCTGCCTGGTGAGTGACATGACTATCGTGCTAATGATCCATCTATCTCTCCGGGTCGTGTCGGATTAAGCGAGGTACGTTTATGAAGGTACCGTCACGCAGAAAGTCTTTAGCCATGCTTTGTGCAAAATATGTTCATACATTTTATGGTATGCGCACACGTAACTATTTTAGTTGAGGAATTGAACGCTAAGTGTTGGAGCGCTAGGGTACTTGTGCGGAGATCTTATAAAAATTAAATAACAAAACGCGAGGAAGATTTCTCATATTCAAAGTTAGGCTATGTTAGTTGTGATTTTATTCGCGCGAATGTTCGTATACATATTATTGGTAACACATTCATACATAATAAGGCGAATTTTTCCTTCTTGTTTGGATTATATTTTGTTTTATTACAATAATGATCTTAAAACTGAAATAGATGGAATAATCCTTCCTTTATATACTTGGCCCAGAGATGGGTGGGGCTTGCTACTCTATCTTCCCCGTTTATTTATCTTGTCCTTGATTGCCAAACCCTTCCTTCACCTCTGACAAGACGTGTATTAATCACAACTTGTGAATGTGTGGGAATGCCAGGCCTCCACCGTGGTTCGGATCCCAAGTTAAGCTGTAGGTCCACCATTTCATCTCACAATCATCCTACCATTACACATTAGCGTAAGTTCGTACAACCCGGATGGGTAGTAAGACACGATGCTAATAATAATAATAATAATAATAATAATAATAATAATAATAATAATACTATTTATCTTGTCTATTCCTGGATAAACAGGATCTCTTCTCCTTGACTCTTAAATTGAGTGGTCTCCCTACATTTACTTGACTCTTAGATAAAGTACTTAGTTCCCCTCCTTGATCTCCTAGACTCCAACGACGTGGATCAGTCTCCCTTCTTCATCTCCTCGACTCCTGGATTGAGTGGTCTCCCTATATTTGATAGACGACTAGATAAAGTATAATCCCCTTGAGTCCTAGATAGACTAGTCTAACTCCTCCATCTCTTTGTTTGCTCCTTGGAATGACTAATCCTACGCCCCCCCCCCNCCCCCCCCCCCAGTCTAACATGGAGTCAGTCTTTTAATCTGTACGGGACGTGTTCTAGACAAGAACATCAGGGACTGCACCTTAGAGCGGCTGTGGAGGAAGAACTCCGGGACCCTGTCCCTTCTGATCAGCCTGCTGGAGGTGAGTCGAATATGTTAACACTTGCTACTTGCTTTCAGCTCATCCATAACCTGACATCTAACTTACAACTGACATACATGATGATTTTGAAACCTGCCTGCCTGCCAAAAATAAACAGGGTGGAAGACTATATTGGTATGAGAAACTTATGGTCAGCGCTGTCCCCTTAAGATGCTATGGAACAAACAACATTTTGCGTGTTGTCTGAAATTAAGTCAAAATTACTGGCATGCCAACGTTGGTACTGTTAGATGGTGGTATTTGCAATATCGAAACTTCGAGATTTATCCAACCCAAGGTCTCATTATTACGGCGAGAATTCCCCATTACATCTGTGAAAAGAAGGTGCATGTCTGCTAGCTACTTGAATGGGTAATACTACATCTTTTTTGCGATCTTGTATGGGTTCGAACCTGTTTCCTGTATAGTGGGGTATGCTCGCTGGTAAGTCTGCTGATAAAGGCTGCCTACTGCACCAAGGAAACTAAGTTGAGGATAGCCATGGACAAGGAGGCTTTCAACAAGAAGAGGTTACTGCTGACCAGCAAGCTGGATTTGGAACTCAGGAAGAAACTTGTGAAATGCTACATTTGGAGCAGAAACTTGGACTCTCAGGAAGATGGAAAAGAAGAGCTTTGAAATGTGGTGCTGGAGAAGACTTGAGAAGATAAGGTGGACAGACTGGGTGACAAATGAACAAGTCCTAAGAAGAGTGGGTGAGAAGATAAGGTGGACAGACTGGGTGACAAATGAACAAGTACTAAGAAGAGAACCATTTTGGATGTGATTCTTCTACACATACAAACTGGATCGGACATATCTTCAGGATAAACTGTCTGCTGCATGACGTCACAGAAGGCAAGGTTGAGATAAAAGGAGCTTAAGAAGAAGGAAGATTCAAATATTGGATGACTTAAGGAAAGGAGAAAATTCTGGGAGCTGAAGGAAGAGACAGACGACATGGTGCATTGATGGTTTCGCTGGCAAAAGGAATAGATCTGTTGTAAGATAGAACATCTAATAATAATATAATAATCGTCTATATGAGGCGTTGGCATGCCAAAAAAGTTGCCTAGACAACGGGTTCCTTATATTAATATAGTCAGTAACCACCGTCTTCCACCCTTTTCGTATTTCCAAAATTATCATGTATAGCATGAAATTGTAACCTTTCAGTTCTGCTTCCATGCTAAACATCAGTCTACCTTGCCCTTGTCTTGCCCTAAATTGACAAACAAATATCTTTCACAGTGACGTCAGTTCAGGCAAAGGGTACACACCATTTATTGCAAAGTCACAAATCATACTTATTACTCATAGACTGCGCATATCTAGCCATGGCCCCTACAGCTAGCTCGTTAAATCTCTCTGGCAGTGACGTCACTTAAGGCAAAGGGTACCTACCATTTATTTCCAAGTCACAGATCATACTTATTACTCCTAGACTGCGCATACCTGGTCATAGCTTCTACATCTAGCTCGACAAATTTCTCTGGCTGTGACGTCAGTTCGGGAAATAGGTGGCTTCCATTTGAAAGCCAAATCACCGATCGACATACTTAAAAATATTTACGCTTGACTGAATTAGTTTATAGTTATGTCTATATTGTTACGTCAGTAAAGGCAAAATTATTGCAGGCTGTACATTCCGTTTACCCAATAAGGCTTACCTTGATTTATTACACTATGACCGTATCTTATAAGCTTTACCATACTTGAACTTTGGTAAACAAGGTAAGCTAGGTAGGCTTGTTATCTTTCAAGTTAACCAAGAATATAGCTATTAAAAATGGAGGGTGGTGGGGTGGGCGTGAAGGGATGCTTTCTGGTGTCGGTATCTAGTAACACTTTCTCGTCACCGACTGTCTTTTATGAATAGATACCTGCCATATAGACTGCATTATTATGATGGGAAGGGGGGAGGGGGGCAAGTTTCGTAACCCTTGGAACTCGTCCTTCTGAAGATGTCTGGAAGAATGAGGGGGAAGGGGTGATATCTGGCTGTGACCTCTTGACCCACAAGGGTTCAAGTACCGGTAAACACGCGAGACCAACCCCTATTCTGATGGGTGGGGTTAGGGGTAACTCTTCCCTAGGATGTCTGACCTCTGTTTTCACACGGCAGGAAGGGGTTGGGGGATGGGGGGTAGTATGGGAGCTATTGTCTACATATTGCCCTCTTTTAGACGAAAGTAGGGGGGTTAGTTTTATGGATTTTTCTCTTACCTTTCCTCTCCATACTCATAAAACTTTTTTTTTTAAAGTAACATTTAGAATGTCTGAACTTCTGAATAGTACACTACCATGCACGCATACATACTAAAAAGTAACGGCTCCTTAACCTAAATCAACCCGACGTCTGAAATGATATCGTTACGTTTAATAGAGTGAAAACCTTCACACTTTCAACTCTATAAAAAAAAGTCACAGTTAAATTTTCATAAGCAGGGCCTTTTAGAAAATACAAACATTATTATTATGTGTTCTGTCATACGACAGGTCCATTCCTTTTGTCAGTGAACTTAGACCGCCAATGCGCCCTGTCCTCTTTATCTTTAAGCTCCCAGAATTTTCTTCTTTCCTTCAAGTCATCTAATATTTGACTCCTCTTTCTTGGAAGGTTCAAAGAACACTCAGAGAATATTCGTTGATCCTTCCAGGGATCCGACCTGTTTCACAAACATTCACCAGTCATCCATGTCTTCTCAAAAGGAAACCTTAGCGAGATTTTTTTATTTTTTTGCCAGGGGCGCCACTTTAACTATAACAAATTTAATTTAATAAAAAAAAGAGACGATGGTGTTGCATTGAACTATATATTTAAAAAAAAAACAGGCCGGTTTGGAACTACACTATATATTATCGCTAGGGGAACCTCATCGCAACTATTGGGAAAAAATGTTGCCATTATTTCGTTTTCGTATGGTCAGTCTCCCTTCAAATATAAGACAAGTTCGGCAACGCTGGCTAGTCGATGTTGCCAGTAGCTCCTTCTTACCCCAGCGCACAACCTTCAGACATAACTGAGAGCGAGGAAATTTGGCAACAGTTAACCGAGAGAGAACTAAGATAAAGCTTTTCTACATAATTCTTGCAGTTTCCTCAGCAATGATATTGGTTGTACTTTCAGATCTGAAGTCTCAGCATATTAATGGACAGTATACAAACTTTATCAATGTCATTCTTCTTCTGTTTGTCCAACTAAAGAAGCGATTTCCTTCCATGGATCTTCGTTTAAGTTAAAATATATATATAATGATCGTATTTCGTGTCCCACAGAAAAGTATTATTTTTATAAATCTCTACCAACTACAGGTGACCTGGCGGTCTAGGGGTAAGGTGTCGGACTTCTGTGCTGGCGGCCGGGGTTCAATCCTCGGTCCCGGCAAAGATTTATCTGATTACCAAACCCTTCCTTCACCTCTGACAAGACATCTTGTGAATGTGGGGAATGCCAGGCCTCCACCGTGGTTCGGATCCCACGTTAAACTGTAGGTCCTTCATTTCATCTCACAATCACCCTACCATTACATATTAGCGTAAGTGCGTATATAACCTGAACAGGTAGTAAGACGCGGTGCTAATAATAATAATAATAATAATCTACCAACTACAACGAACTTTCCTCTGTCCAGCAGTTCGTCATGTTCGCAAGAGGTTCGTGAGTACGTGTCGCTTATCCCAACACACACAACTATGTCCCATCTAGAACCGATAACCTCTTTGTGTTCGGTACAGCGGATTGGAACGAATCTGTCCTATCACAGGCCTGGTTCGACAGATGTATGCGTACCTTTAGGGGGATCCCTGGTGTATTATTACAGGTGATAGCAGCAAGGTTTGCCTGCTTTTCTCGGACCCAAGAAATGTCCTTGGTCTTTCAATACCATACGGGTGTATGAGAAAATAAGTACTTACAGTATTTGAAATGTTGACAGAGCTAATTTTACAATCGGAAGTGTTACAAAGTGAATCTTAATATTAATAGAAAGTGTATCTGCATTTGAGTAGGAAAGTGGAAACCCATTAAAAAAACCACCCTCAGTATACCCGATCGGAGATTCTAACCTCAATCTCCCCATCATCGTCAGTCTAATCTATTGCGAGAGTAGCGCCTTAAACCATGCGGCCACCGAAGTGGGTCCAACTTAATATAATACATATTTAGGGTATAATTTTGGACAAATCTGCTAAGAGTGATCGTTGATACGTTAGAAAAAAACAGGGGGGGTTCCCCTCCACCAGCGTCACTATCCTTGCTTACGCCAACACCTCCGCAAACATAAATAAAAATCCCCCCCTCCTCCCTTTCACGCCGTGAAATATATTTCTAGTTAAGAGCTGGTTTTCCCCAATATATATAAGTATATTAAAATATTCATCAACTGATATTTGGTTCATGACCTTTTTAAATTTAAAACTGTAGTAAGAGTAAAAATCTTAAACATTAAGTTATTATATGTATTTGCGGATCCCCCCTTCCTTGAGGGGGCTTCCAACAAATTCAAGGGGGGTCCATTTATTCCCAGGGGATCCGGACCCCCCACATTTCTACGCCCTCGATTATACCCCAAGCTAGCCTTGCTACCTCCAAAGTAAAGGTGTCGATCTCGTCTTGTCGGATTCAAACAGTGACCGTGGGGTAGGTCTGTTCCTTCGAATTCCGGGCAGGGCATTTTTTGTTCTCTTTGAATTGTTACCTTGTCTCTGTGCAAGTGCTAGGTACACCTACTCTCAATTATACCCTACTCGTAGGAGGGCGTATTCAGGATTTTCGTGAAAAGGGGAAAGGGGAGAGAGAGGCGGGGCGGGACGGGGCTGGGGAAAAGTTCCGCTTTGGAAAATCCTAACGGAAATATCCTTCAAATTTGAGAGAAATTTAAAAATTAATTAGAACTAAACAAAAGTCTCCAAGTTCATCGTTTATATATATTGTTAATTAAACAATGTGTTAAGAATGTAAATCATTTATCGACAGTGATTGACAACTGGACAGTGAGATATCACAGAACAGTACAACAAGTAGTGACCATAACATAGATTTTATTGGTTTAATTTTATAATAATGATTATTGTTAATACTAACTAAAAAAATATCTTGAGGGGGAGGTCGACCTTCTTCAGAATCCGCCCTTGTTTACTCATTGGTAAAAAAAAAAAAATGCGTACACTTTTGGGCGGGGGTTAAAACGTGGGTACCCGTGTTGGGGGGGGGGGGG
>CABFVZ010002253.1:24175-35498 GCA_902151445.1 Timema monikensis | reverse complement strand
CCCCCCCCCCCTCTCTCTCTCTCTCTCATATATTGCCTAGATTGATTGAATTTCCAACGTACATCCTTAATAACTTAAGGTTATGGTTGAGAGCTGTCATTGACGCACGCTGCGTCAATCCGTCAGCTCTTAACTGACATCACTACTATTTGTTGTAATGTATACCTATCCGCCATCACAATAGTCACCGTTCAGGTAAAGTGTCCTTCACGCTCTTGTGTCCTTATAGCCTATACCACAACAGTATTAGCGAAGGATGGAATCTGCTCCACGATGGAGAAAACCGTCCTGACCATCGGAGTCACTCCGAATAACAAGCTGAGACTCGCGCTCAATGTACTGAGCTGCCTCAGTAAAAACAGTGAGTGTAGATTGTCTTCCCTGTGAGAAAACTTGGTCTGTGAAGGCATAACTTAGGATATAATACAAATATTGGATTAAGTACTCAATTATATTCCAATTATAATACAAATAATTGCTTCGAAGCTCTGTTAAATTCCAAATATTTGCCTAGTATCTCAATTAAAATACAAATCTTTGCTTCGAAGCTCTGTTAAATTCCAAATATTTGCCTAGTATCTCAATTAAAATACAAATCTTTGCTTCGAAGCTCAGTTAAATTCCAAATCTTTCCGTAGTAGCTCAATTAAAATCCAAATCTTTGCCTAGAAGCTAAGTTAAAATCCAAATCTTTGTTTAGTAGCTCAATTAAAATCCAAACCTTTGCCTAGAAGCTAAGTTAAAATCCAAATCTTTGCCTAGTAGCTCAATTAAAATACAAATCTTTGCTTCGAAGCTCAGTTAAATTCCAAATCTTTGCCTAGTAGCTCAATTAAAATCCAAATCTTTGCCTAGAAGCTAAGTTAAAATCCAAATCTTTGCTTAGTAGCTCAATTAAAATCCAAATCTTTGCCTAGAAGCTAAGTTAAAATCCAAATCTTTGCTTAGAAGGTTGATTGAACTGATGTATAACACGTGATATGTACTGTAATTATCGTTAGTTACAGGAAAACATTGTGTTGACCCTAATAAGTAAATATTAAACATTTGGAGTAATATTTTTCCTCCCGTTTTCTGAAAAGTGTGTTCGGATTATACGGAATTTCGGACTACCGGGGTTTTACCGTAATAATATTAATACAATTAAGAGTTTGTGTGTCATGAGCGTTAAGTGGTATCTACTGCACAAAGTGGTTTGAAATTTAAATATTAGTAGCCTCTGGGCACAAATATATTCAACTCAAAATTGGAATTTTAAAAATTTGGATTTAATTTTTTTTTTTTAGTTGATTAAAAACTGGGTTGGAAGATATAAAATTAAGTTGTTTCCCTTTTATATTTGACCAGGGTAACCACGCAATATGCCACTATAAATAATTGAAGCCTTTACAATTTCGTTCCTTTACTCTCGGAACTCGACAGTCTTTGAGTTTTTACCCGTTTGTGTTCTACCGTTGAGTTGTTTTATTCGGAGAAAGAAAGAGAGAGTAAGAGCTATATTTACCTCCTGTCTGTCATGTTGGCAGAGCTGTGTAGCGGTCGCATGGTGAAGTGCGGCTTGGTCAGCCTCCTGCTGAGGATATTCGAGCGCTGGGAGCGCTACGACGGAAAGATGAGGCTGCGGATCTGTTCCTTCACGCTGAGCGCTCTGCAGCATATTTGCATGATAAGTGAGTGGGATTAACAACAACAACAACAACAGTTCCTTCAAACTAAACAGAGACCGGTGGCCGCACAGTACAAGGCGTCACTCTCACAACAGACTGGACCGCCGAAGGTGGTGGGGATCCTGGTTCGATACCGGTCGAGTGTACCGAGGGTGGTTTCTTTTCCTAACTGGGTTCCCCCGCTCTTTTTTTTCTCTTCAACCAAATGCGAGTACAATTACTTTAAATTTGAGCTTCCTCATCCCTAACCCATTAGCATAATTATTACAAAAAAGTTTCTCAATAAATTTGTAAAAATGGCTGCGATTGTGTTATCAATGGTAGCTCATTGTAGCCGACGATGTACACACGGCCATCACAGACTCTGCCTTCAACTGTGAATGAAGAATGACCTTGAGAATGGGACAAAACCTGGATAGCTCAGTGGTAGAGCATTGGCTTTTTAAGCTGAGGGTGTCAGTTTTGATTCCCGTATCTAGGTTTTTTTTTAAATGAATGCTTTAATAAGAGCTTAATCTCGAACTTGGCATATTTATGGTAATATATATATATATATGGTGTTTAGCTTACAATTTCTGAACTGACATGTGACAACTTGTAAACTAACTTAAATCTAGAGCAGACACAACATCCTTCTTCAGCCTCCAGTTGTAATTTCATAGCAGTTAGAAGGAGAACCCACATATTTTCACCATTGATACATATTTTGGTCATGTCTGGGAATCAAACCAGATAGACTAAAGCTCAATAGAGAGACAAGCTACTTACTGAGCTAAGGTGTCGGATGGCTGCTTTGTAAGCTCAGCGAATTTGAGCTCGTTGTATGAGACTATTTCTGTGTTGTATTCCGTGTCTGTTTACTCTTCTTGGTAATTGTCCGATTGTTGATTGTGTAATGTGCAGTTAACGTTGTAACAATATTAGTACTATTGTAATTTCAGAGACGATTCTGTTTTTTTAAAATATATGAGTCATAATACTGATTAAAAAAACTGTTTTTAATTCTCAACGATTGTTTGAATTCTATTTAAATAGTTAAGTTTGAATATATATATTTTTTTAATGAAGTCAATATCTGCTCGATTTGATGCTTAAAGTTTTTCTTTTAAGCCCACATGGTTTTACCGTGTGATCAGCCAGATGTTTTCTTGCATCTGTCCAATTGTTTACTTTGTATTACCAGCCAGATGTTGTCTCGAATCTGTCCAATTGGTCCCATTGTCTGATCAACTAGCCAGATGTTGTCTCGCGTCTGACAGATCCGTCCTATTGTTGTGTTACCAGAGATTGGCCGAAAGGCCATGCGGGCCAACAACGGTCTGCAGCTGCTCCACAAGTTCAGCAGCATCTGCCCGGAGCAGAAGGGCTACGACTCTCTCCTCTCCAGGGTCTGCGCCATCCTCAACCTGTGCGCCGAGAAGAGGCAGCTGCCCCTGGAGAACCAGCACAGTCCGGCCACCTTCGCTCTGCCCCTCCCCAGCTGCCCCGGGGATACTCTCGGTGAGTGTTTGCCAAGCGGACTTGCGAGGGGTGTCCGACCTTTTTATGTCCGACGGCCAAAGTTTCCATCACCTTTTGGCTCACGATAATGGAACCGACAATGTTAGGATTGTAAACCTAATAATATATTACTATTCTTTTGGCGTCCCGAGTGTCTCGGCGGTGATGAGCTAACACAAACGCTCCCGACTACGTCCGAACACTCTCGACTGCGTCCAAACACTCTCGACTACGTCCGAACATTCCCGACTACGTACGAACGCTCCCGACTACGTACAAACGCTCCCGACTACGTCCGAACACTCCCGACTACGTCCGAACATTCCCGACTACGTCCGAACGCTCCAGACTACGTACAAACGCTCCCGACCATGTCCTCTCTCCCTTGTCTACTAGAGTAGTCATTTGTCGGCTCAGGGTACATCTGTATACAAACTTAATATTATTCTTCACACATAAAGCAAAAATAGTTTACAAAATAATTTAAAATACTTTTTTNGGGGGGGGGGGGGGGGGGGGGGGGGGGGGGGGGGGGGGGGGGGGGGGGGGGGGGGGGGGGGGGGGGGGGGGGGGGGGGGGGGGGGGGGGGGGGGGGGGGGGGGGGGGGGGGGGGGGGGGGGCTGAAGACCCCAGATGACTCTGCCTTGAACAACTGTGAATGAAGAATTACCCCGAGAGTGGTACACAACCTGGATAGCTCAGTAGTGTGAGTACTAGCACGCCAAGCCAAGGTTCTCGGGTTCAAATCCTGTGTCCGGGTGTCATTTTTAAAATCCACTTATAATTCAAGCATGTTTAAATTTCGAGTGTGTGTATGAAATTGTGCGTGTGCCCCCTCAGGCCCGAGGGCGTCGTCCATCCCGCGTGACGCAAGCCCGGACTCTGACGACGACAGCAACGATGACCTCTCCCCCGAGGACCTGGAGGAGGTCCCCGAGACGGACAAGGATAAGTTTCCCGACGAGCTGTTCTACTTGTGCCCCGTGCAGAGGTCCTGGGAGGACCTCAAGCAGTGAGTAGACTTCACCCCGGGGGACATCTCAATGTGTCGATAAACTTTGTTTCTGATCTAAAGAGTGAATTTTATGGCAGACGTTTGTTTCACTCGTAATTATATTCTGAGTCCGAGTCGATAGCGTGTCTGTCTGCTGAGCTAAGGGGTCCCGGGTTTGATTCCCGGCACGGCTGGAGCATGGATCATTGGTGAAATGTAGGTTTACCCTTTCACAGTGATGAATTAACGTCCGGGGGACTTGATGTTGTTCCTGTCATAGTCTTAAGTTAGATTATAAGACATATGAAACTACGACAGGCCGGTAGTGGAGAATATACGTCTTGGATAAAAAACTGACCACAGGCTTGAAAGAGTGATGGATGTAAACAAATTTGAAAAGTATAGGATTCGATATATCTGATATATACATGTGTGTTTGTGTGTGTTAGTACACTCCGTTTACACTGAAGGAAAGCAGTGTTGTAATTGATGACCAGCATTATGGAGTAGCTTATAAGTAGGGACATGCAAAATTTGCATTTGTGATAAAACTAATTTTTTACACGAACTCTACTGTTTTCACAAGAATAACACGAATTTAAGCTCTTTTTTTTCTAAATAAAACAATTTCTTTGTAATTTCGCAAATACTACGTTTTATAATATAATTTTCAACGTGGTAACACTGGCGATAGCACTATATCAGAGCTGCCATCTATATAAATAGTATCCGTTTTTACTTATTTTTTAGGTATAAAATGGATTACAGGAAAGATGAGTGTTTTCAGGATATTTAAGCTTCTTTTTGTATCTAAGGTTTGCATTAAAAATCAGGATTTCTACTTTTAAACATTACGATACTTACATTTCGATTTTTTGTTTACAGCCTTTAAAAAATTTCACCTTTGGTCCAAGCAAGGAAATTAATATAGATATGGACCTTACTAAAGGTGGTCATGTTTGACAAAATTATATATTCTTAATTTTTATCCCCTTCCCCTTATTTGATAGTAGTTTAGTCTTCTATGACGACATATTTCTGTGTTGTAATTGTTTATTCTAAGCCAAAGTTGATAATCAATTATTTCGATATTGTTATTTGTAAGACTCGAAGGTAATGATATTGATATATTGAGTTTGATATTACTAAGCGTGAAATGTTTTGTGCATATTTATATTTGATTTCTCTCCGAATATGTAAATAAATAGTTAAATACACAATACGAACATAAAATGTAAACAGTTTTGACCTAGTTTATTTTTAAAGAATACTAATTCGACCCATACTTAAGTAAATAATAACATCTCTTTTTGAGAAAAATAACACCACTCTTCCCCTAAAAATAACCTCACTACTTGTAAGATAGGGTCATATTATAATCAGTCACGGTAATCAAAGTATACACAAGAGATTTGGGCTTGAAATTTGGTGTAAACAGTTCTAAGCTTTGCGCACCCCCCCCCAATGGGGACTTTACCGACTTGACGTTTCGTCCACCAGGTACGAAGGCAACGCCAGTGAGATGACCTCGTCCAACTGGAGCAGCGCTTCTCTCGAACGGATCCTGGAGACGCGACGCTCCTTTGCGCTCCTTGGCGCGTTGAACAGCACCCTCAGCTACGCCTCATTCATGCTGGACGGTTCCAACGAGGACAGGGACCGCAGCCCTACCCCGTTCGCCGACCCTTTGTTGGTCAAGAGAAGCGACCTCTCTTTCGCTGACTGCGCCGCCGAGATGATGAGCTCGATCGACGGTCGACACAAGCGGAAGGGCGCCGACAGGGTGCCCTCCAAGGCCGAGGTCGTAGGCGACACCGAGAGCCACACACTGAAACTCACACCGGGCGGGGAGAAGGGCTCTCACCTCTCGTTAGATACCGACATCTTCAAATCTCCGGAAGAAGGGTAGGTTTCATGATAGTCCCTCCCCACCCCCCACCGGGTAAGTCCCTGCCCGTAATCTTTTAACGCACAAAGGTGACATCTTCTTCCTTTCTTGTGTCTTCTATAGTATATATAGTCACACACGCATTTTAACACAAATAGAATAATATTTCGGCATTCGGCATGGAATTCAAAATGGAGTTGCTTAGTGCTTGTGTAGAGTGTATTTTATGTAAATGTCAACGGATGATTTAGATCCGAAATCTTACACCCTTTTATCTTATAACTTCCACTGGGCATTGCAAACGTTGCTATATTTTCTGTTCCAAAGGTTGAGGACGTCCCAACAAGCTCTTAGAAGACTCACCGCCTTGGACAAACTTGACGCGCGCATGGCCCCGCGCGATGTGTACTGCGCCGTGGCTTCGTGCGTCAAAAGCGTCCTCCCGTTTGTGAAGGTGGCGTTCCCCGATATGGTGGGGGGCCACAGCGCGGATAAGCTGGAATCGCTCAACATCAAGGACAGGAAGGTGTGCAGGTGTGTGTGTGTGTGTGGGGGGCTCGGCCCTCTGTTCTACAGTAGCCCCCTCTTGTTACTCTTTGAATTTGTCGTTATGTTTGAAGTTACAATTAATGTGTTGTTTCAGAGCGAAGTTGTTGAGTTGCGTAGAGCGCAGTATCCACCCGTCCCAGTCCTTGAACAAGGTGGTGTTCAATATCGACCTGTTGGCTGCGCAGACCAAACATAGTTTGACCAGGTGAGACTGGTACCGATAGCGCCAACTGCGCGGTTAATGCGCATCTGTGTTCACTTTGTAGTATAAAATAAATACTTAACCTATTTTATTTTTTAATTATATTAAATTAAACCTTACCCATCCTTAACACTTAATTAGTACATAGGTTTATGGTTCGAATGGGTAGTAAGACGTGGTGCAAACAAAATATATATTTTTTAAGCTAACCCTATGAAACAAATATTTATAAACACAATTTTGAACATTGGTAATATATATTTTTTTATTATTTAGCATCGCGTTTTACCACCCGTTTCGGGTTATACGCTTAAGTACTAATTACACTAATGGATTAGGAATTGATAAGGTTGGATTTAGAGGAAGTGAACCCGCATTTGCGAGGAGGGAGAGTGGGAAACCATATAGGGAAAACCATCCCCAGTTCACCTGACCGAGATTCGAACCTCGATCTCCCTGTCCTCGACTGTCTAGCTCAACACGAAACTAGCGCGTTAGCTCACTACGCCACCGAGACGGGTTAACATCGGTCATAGAACATGTTGCAGTTACCCGAGTTTTGTTTGATCGTGTTTTCTTCAGGGCGCTCTCTAACGACGACGAGTCGAGACTTGGGAGGAAGGTCCCCGCCGTGGACACCCTCTTGTTTGAGTCCCGCTTCGAGAGCGGTAACTTGAGGAAGGTCTTACAGGTGAGTCTCTTTGCGGGACAGGGTCAGGGGTACCACGACTGTAGGCCATCACCGCACTGAGACCCGGGGCGACGGCCCGAACCTCATGTCTGTCGCGCCCTGCGGGTTATTCCCCACATTCTACTCTTTATGTGTCTTTACGTCCTTGCTCCCTACAAATGCTGATGCATTTTATAATCTTTCCTTCTGTTTACAGATTAGATTATTTTTTTATCACCTTGTCTTACTACCTGGTCAGTCTAAATGCATATATAATAATTACACTAATGTGTTAAGGATAAGGAAAGTTGAATTTAAAGGACATATACCCACATTTGTGTGATGGGAGAGTTGAAAATCATTTAATAAAGAATCTCGGTACACCCGAACAGGATTCGAACCCCAATCTCCCCATTATCGGCACTCTATTATATTGAGAGGATGACGCTTTAGACCATGCGACCACCAGAGTGCGTTATCGTTGGATAAGGTCTTATTAATATATATATATATATATTATCTGAGGGTGTAATTCCGCAGGTATCCTCCAAAGAGTACGACCTGATCCTCATGCCGGACGTGAACTCGTCCCGACATCACCAGTGGTTCTACTTCGAGGTCAGCAACATGGAGAGTAAGACTCCGTACCAGTTCAACATAATCAACTGCGAGAAACAGAACAGTCAGTTCAACTTCGGTAAGAACTGGACCAGTTAACTATCGTCGTCATGTTTCCAGCCTGTGGCCATGTCGGCTTAGTAAAATGCCTCCACCTTCCTCCGCGACGGTCCGATCCACTCCCCTCCACACTCTCTTTATCCAACTGTCTCTAGGTCTTCCTCTCGGCCTCCCGCCCGCCACCTCCATTTCCAGCATCCTCCTCTCTTCCATCCTCTTCACGTGTCCTTACCACCTCAACCTCTCCTCTGTCCAATCCAGGTTACTCCTTCATTCTCTCTCTCACCTTGTCCATCCTTGTCACTTTCCTGTCCTTCATCCCACAGGTTTCTGATGAGTACCTCAATATTGGAACACCCTGTACATAACTCCTTTGCACTTTTTTACTCCAGACAAGACTTCCGACGCTTTTGTGAAAGGTTTCCTCTTGCCTCCCTCTCTCATTTCCTCCTCATTTCATTCACCACACTTCCCAAGAACTCGAATCTTCCCACTTTCTTAAGTCGCTATCCTCCTAACATTACTCCTCTCATGTACCTATTTTCCTACCGTGTCGTAATCACTGATCCGCTCTTCTTTACGTTAAACTTCATTCCATGTCGTCCCCCTCCACCTCATTCCGTAGATCCAGCTGTTATTGCACTCTTAGATCCTCTTAACTCTCCTTACTAAAAGAAAAGTTTATAAAAAAAAAAAAAAAAACGCATTCGTGTCTTTCAAGCTTCTGTGCGTTGGCAGGAATGAAGCCGCTCTTGTACTCTGTCCGCGAGGCCACGCTCGGGCAAATGGGTTGGGTCCGCACGGGTAGAGACATCTGCTACTACCGTAACAGCTACCAGAACCTCGGCTCCAAAGGCCGCTCCTACTTCACCACCACGTTCACCGTCGAGTTCCCGCACGCCTACGACGTCTGCTACATCGCCTACCATTACCCGTACACGTACTCCCAGCTTCTGGTGAGTGTCGGGGCCGTACACCGAGGTCACAGGGCGAGGATTCCAACTCACTAATATACACACAAATTGATAAAAATAAGGAAAGATAAACCGATTGGAGTAGAAATAGATGAAAAAGAAATTGGTAAAAAAAATTATTATAATAATTTTACATGTGTGGGCTACGTCAGTCGAAGCCCACTTTGTGGAAATATCAGCCAGTACTAATGTATCGTTGTTCAGGGGACGTACTTATGTACTAATTGTACCTCTCTTCCGTGGAGGATATTTCCATGTCCCGATATGATAAGATGATGGTGAGTATGAGGGTGACAGTGAGTATGAGGGTGACAGTGAGTATGAGGGTGACAGTGAGTATGAGGGTGTGGAACCAGTGGAAACACTTGAAACTAACTTAAGCCTAGTTAACCAAACCCAGGTGGGTGTTGGGGTGATTCCACTTTCGGGAAAAATACCCAAGGTACCAGCCAGGAATCTAACCTGGGACCGCTAAGCTCGTAGCAAGATGCACTGATCACTACACCGCGGGGCCGGTGATAAAGAATGATAGGACACTTAGATATATATATATATATATATATATATAGAGCTCCTTTTTTTTCCTTTTTTAGGAAGTTGTGGGACATTTATAACAAAACAGTGATCTTTTTACAAGTGTAGGTGACCCCAAAACCAAAACATGATTTTCGAACCGTCACCCATCATGAACAGACTTTGGTAGAAGTTTTGTAATAACATTACCGACGCGCAACGCGTACCTATTACATATCTTCTGAAGTTGTGCGTGCTCTGTCTAGACTCAGATCTGGAAGTGGGAGATGGTCGTGAACCCTGCCGTTGCGTTCTTCCGGGCGGAGTCCCTCTGCTCATCCCTCAACGGGAATGAGACCCCTCTGCTCACCATCACGGCCCCGGAGAACAAATACAACCCCATCGCGGTGAGTACCCCCTTGGTCCGGTGCCGAGGTGTGAATTGCACTCCCGTCTCCCAAAGTCTCACATTGTCAGTGCTCTCCCCAGGGCCGCCTGACCAGGCTGACTGACGACTCCTCGATCTCCCGCCTTGTTCTGTGTGTCGTAGTCCCGGGAGCTGGTGTTCCTGACGGCCAGGGTACACCCCGGGGAGAGCAACTCCTCCTGGGTGATGCTCGGGACGCTCGGTCTCCTCCTGGGAACCACCCAGACGGCCGTCAAGCTAAGGGACAGGTTCGTCTTCAAGGTGATGCCCATGCTCAACATGGAGGGAGTCATCAACGGCTGGTGAGTGTTCGTATCCTGGGGCTCGGCCCCTTATACTTTTACTATTTTTTCTTCCATAGGACTTTGCCCTTTTGGACTTTGTCCTTTTTGGATTTAGCTTTATTGGACTTTGCCCTTTTGTACTCTGCTTTTTTGGACTTGGCTCTTTTGGACTTTGCCTTCTTGAAGTTTAACCGCTCAAACTTTGCCCCTTTAGACTTTGTCCCTTTGGACTATAGAGACTAGAGTCAATGAAGCACGTGTCAGACACCTTAGTCCGGTCTCGGTAGCGAGTATATCCAAGGTTTGATCCCAGGTATGCGAATGGGTGTTGTTCCTGTTTTAGAATTAAGTTGGTTTGTAAAACTCATGTTTTTGATATAATCCGTATGTTCAGAATGTACATATTATATACCAAAGATAAAACTGGCACACATAACCTCCTTATGCCATCAAGATGGCTTTGCTGAAGCAACATAAATGTCACACGATGAACACTCTTTCATCAACATCTAGCAGATGGTTCCTAATCGCAACTTATTCAGAAATGGTTATTATTTTCTTACTAATACTATATAATCCGCCTCGGTGGCTTAGTTATTTAATGCGCTAGTATTGTGTTGAGCCAGACTGCCGAGGACAGGGAGATCGAGGTTTAAATCTCGCTCGGTTCGACTGGGGATGGATTTCCCTAAATGGTTTTCCACTCTCCCTCCACGCAAATAAAGGTTCACTTCCTTTAAATGCATGATCTGGTGGTCTAGAGGTAAGGTGTCACGACTTCTGTGCTGTGGATCCGGGGTTCAATCCTTCACCTTCACAAAACGTGTATTAATCACAACTTGTGAATGTGTTGGAATGCCAGGCCTCCACCATGGTTCGGATTCCACGTTAAACTGTAGGTCCTTCATTTCATCTCACAATCACCCTACCATTACACATTAGCGTAAGTGCGTATAACCCGAACGGGTAGTAAGACG
>CABFVZ010002252.1:81980-130665 GCA_902151445.1 Timema monikensis | reverse complement strand
GAAAAAAGATGTGTTTATAAAATTAGGACGATATTATTGTCAATGCTTTCACATACTTTTCAGGGGCAAATCAATTACATTACAATATAATCCCTCTTAAGGTATTCAAGTTTTTTTTAAAATAATTAGTCTTTTATATTCTAATAATGTTATAATACTCCATCAATTTATCAGCATTATAAGCATTGTGGTGGGATACCAAACACACATTATTAGTAATAATTACGCGAGGGATTCGAACCCTCAAAACACCACCATTTGTCACGGCCCTCTCGTATTGGACTGGATTGCCAGTGACGGGAATATTGGGGTTAAAAGTCCCTGTCGGGTGTGCTGAGGGTGGTTTTTATCAAACTATTTCTCACTTCCCCTCCACGTAGATGCTCTACCTTCCTCATCCTTATGCTATAAGCGTAATTAATGTATGCGTATAGCCCGAACGCTTACTAAGTTGCGGTGGGAAAAATAGATCGCTTGAATAAAAGAGTAATTTTTTTATATTATTTAAATTGAAAAATGATACTAGAACACTAGAATCAAACCGGGGACCTTTGGCTCAGCACGATAATGCTCTAACCACTTATATATCCAGGAACCGTGCCGTACCAACGGTCATGCTTCACTCATATTTTAAGACAGAGTCTGTAATAGACGTGCGGAAATCGTCAGCTACAAATGTGTGATCAATTAATATCACGAGCTATCAGATAACGCAGCCACATCGGTATTTGGTTTTTTGCTGCCATTAAAACAATTACAACTGTGCAAATACTCATATCATGATGAATTAATTAGCTAAGCTATTATATTTGATAATTACGGTTATAGCCACATCTAAATATCATAAATATATATAGCATGGCCTCAAGGCGCTACTCTTGTAGTATACTATACTGCCGATAACGAGTAGATTAAGGTTCGAATCTCGGTCGGGTGCACTGACGGGTGGTTTTTCAAATGTTTTTTCACTCTTTCTCGACGCAAATGCAGGTATACTCCCTATAAACATAGCCTTCCTCATCCCTAAAACCACTAGCATAGTTAGTATATAAGCGTATAGTCCGAACGGGCAGTAAGACGCGGTGCTAAAATAAACAACACTGAGTCCTACCCGCCTCGGTGGCGTAGTTGGCTAACGTGCTTGTTGTGTTGAGCTCGACTGCTGAGGACGGGGAGATCGAGGTCCGAATCTCGGTCGGGTGAACTGGGGTGATTTTTCCTAAATGGTTTTCCACTCTCCCTCCACGCAAATGCGGGTTCACTTCCTCTAATTAAACCTTCCCAATTCCTAATCCATTAGAGTAATTAGTACTTAAAGCGTATAACCCGAACGGGTAGTAAGACGCGGTGCTAAATATTATTACTATTATTATTATTATTATTATTATTATTGTTAACACTAAGTCCTTATTGATTACAAACAGTGATCAATAGTTTGAACTGGCCTGCACTTAGATGCTTAAGGATCCCTACATGACCAATCAGACTGTTAGTTTTAAAAAATACTGACAGTAATAATGATCACGTAGGGGCAGTACTGAAGGACTGATGGTCGTACTGACGAAAATACTGAGGAGATGCGAGTTTTCTGATCATATTAGTATCAGTTCATCAGTCTTGCAAAGTGTGGGAGAGTCTGACAGTAGTACTGACCGTGTGAGTGCGCTTATCATTATTTTCCTCAGCCTTGTGTCCCTGTCCACTTAATACCTACTATCATGGCACACGCTTTTTTTTCTAAGCACTGCGCCTCACAACCCGAACGGGTATATATAAGTGGGTTAGAAACAATATGGTTGCATTTATAAGATGCGTACTCACATTTGCGTGGAAGATGAGTGTAAAAAATTATGAAATAAACAACCCACTCTCAATAAACCCAACCATAACTCGAACCCAGATCTCCCCCTCATTGGCAGTCTAGTCTGTTGTGAGAGTGACGCGTTTGACTGTGCGGATACTGAAATGAGTTGTTTTTCTTATTATTTATGTTGTTACTATAAATGCATTTTTTAAGCAGAAGCTTGGACTGATAAAATTAATCATGCGAATACTGACCGTGTAGGTAGGGTCTTGTATCAATACTGATGCATACTGTCAGTCAGACTCAGTTCTAAGAATGACAGTCTGCCATTTACCTGTTGAATTTCAGAATGTGTCTCTTTTAGTTTCTTTTGCTTTTTCAAAGTTTTGTTTTGCAATATTAATGCAAATATTTGTCTCAAACTTTTAATATCACTAGTCTAAGAGAGACCAGTTATGTGGGATGATTCTCGGGGAAGATTATAAATCCTGAACTTGCACAGCAAAAGCTTGGAGATAAATTAGCATGGAATTAATCTCAAATTAAAAAAGTTTGTCAAACGCAGATACAAATAAGTACGATACTCATTGATGGAGAATGATTAATTTTTTTTTTTGGTGGGACCAGGTCAATGCTTACCGCAATTATGTTTTCTCACCACGTGATAACATATTAAATTAAATTAAATTAAATTCTTTTAAGATTTCCTTATTTTTAAAAATCACTAGAATTACAAAATCACCCATTCTTGATTTTCATTGTGACATCTTAAGGCCAGTTCATGAGTACAACAGTATTTTAAGCATTCTATTAATCTGCCTAATATATTATGACAAATTTTTACACATTTTCTTGTGTTTTTGGACTGAAATTTGGACCGCGGAATACATCTGTAATGCGATATTTACTGTTACAAATGTTTTAAACTTATATGTATTTTCCAAATGAATTGCACAGTCCTCTTTTTTTTTTTTTTAATTATTTCACTTAAATGTTTGAAGATCCTCACAGATGTCCACAACCCCTCACCACCAAATAATAAACAACAAAAACAAATAAGATATGCTTTTTTCCACTCACAACTAACCACAATAATATGTTCACCAATCCAAGCATTAGAAAATTTTGATTTTTCTTGCCATTCACCTGCATATATGTAAAATGATTAAGCTGATGTTCCTAACCATTTAATTTCAAGTTTTTCTTACAGTTTTGGTAAAGAAAATGGAGATTTTAATAACGAATATATTTTATTCGTTTTAATTAATCACTTTCACTCATCACCTTACTTCTTGGGTCTTAACACATACTAAAACACAGACACATAAACGCAAAAACAAAATATAAACCACCTTTAGCCTATATCGGGCCTGATTAAACCGGCCCATTTGCTACTGTACAGCTTGAAATGGAATGGTAGGGCAGGGGGCATTGACCTTGAGACATCTCACACTGATCGTGGCTTCTCTAAGCGGGCCTGTCACTGCTGGCCCACTTCAGATTCTATATTCGGCCAATCTAGCGCTGGTACAGTCCTCGCGTGACGATTGGAGTGAAGAATGAATAATCTTGACTGGAATACTGTATAACGAATCCAATAACTCATGGTGGGTGGAGAATGGTGCTCCACTTCATATTCATGTTTTTCTCAAATATTTTATAGAATAAAAATAAATGAAGATTTCTTTTCTTGTGTTCAAAAAATTTTGGACACATTTGGTGGGGCCTGGCTCCTGTGGACCCTAAGGATGGTCCGCACTGTACAGTGGCACAATCAAAACTGGACAGAACAATGCAGGAGTGGCAATTTTCACCCACGCCGTCTAAAAAGGCTCGTGGGCGCGGACATATCCATATGCAAGTGTGGACGTAGGTGACACCCGCTTTGTTTGAAAGGGGCCTAGACCAAACGGCCACCAAAGGGGGTAATTTACATAGTAATGAACATCGAGCTTGGAGTGAAGCATTACTGCCAAATATTTCTAAAGTCAGTGTCATTAATTTATTGATGGCATTACATTATTAACATAATGTGGTATAAAATTTAGTGTTAAAGCTAGTATCGTTAAATGATATCCTGCAACATTAATTATTTAACAGCGTTTTCTTATAGAATCGACACCTAGGTGGTAAATTTATATCACTAATATATTATTTACAACTTCTCTTGGTTAAACACAAATAATTAGTAATTATTTGACCTAGCTATTTATAAATCAAATATTTGATAAGCTAAACAAATAATAATGTTTTGTAATATATCCAACCCAATACTTTTCATCTTAGTAACCCAGAGTTAATTTGAAGGTAAAACTGTGTTAAATTTTAATGTATTGAATTATATTTATTAAAATTTTTAAGTATTCATATTTAGAACATGAAATAAGTATGTACTTTTATAAAACACACTTTATTTTCTACACAGGAGCCATATCTGAAGATATTGTTGATGATCTTATTGTTGAATGGACATGTCATCACCTCTAAGATATGTGACGAATGTATATGTACAAAAGGATCACCTAATATTCTTCACGACATCGATTGTTCCTCACGAAGGCTGGAAAAAGTGTTTACATTGGTGGATGAGTGGCCGTACTTTGCCCAAAACACTTCCGTTTTTTCTTCTATTAATTTTAGAGAAAACCATATAAAAAAAATAACCAAGTTTCCAAAATTAATCGCTGTAGTTAGCTTATCATTCCAAAAGAACCAGATCGATCAAATAGAGTCGAGTGCATTCATAGCTCTGGAGAATCTCAAATCCCTAGATCTTAGTCACAATCAACTAACAGGTGAGTTGACGGCGTTCACTACACAAACAAAATTAATTTTTATGGACAAGTGCCTTTATTTAAATACAAACTTTACTGCTTCCTTTTAATATGGATGTAACATTTTGTATATCCTGAAAGGTATTTACATTTCCAATATAATGTAGTTTATAAGAAAAGGCTTATTATAACCTGGTTGAGGTAAGACTGTTACTTTCATCGTAAGTGAAGTGTACCAAGTTTGGTTGACATATTTCTCAGAAGAAAGATAAGTTTCTCACAGTATCATCTGTTTAGTACCTACACGATTAAGTTTTTAAAAAAAATGTTACTGTAAAAACACTTTTAAAAATTATAGAATATTATATTTGTGAATTTAAGTTGCTGTCATTTCTCTTCTTTGAGAGTTTTTTTTTACTGTCCTATTTATTCAGTACTTTTTTAAAACACTGAATTAAGATGTATTTTCTATTTTAGTGAAATAATTCCATAGTATAATAAATTTCTATACTTTTTTTTTAACTTAGAGTTTAAAATAACTATTTATTTTATTTTTAGCTTCTTAACTTTGTTAAAGATCAGAAAGCTACTACTCAATTTATTTTTAACTAAAAAGCTTCAATTTTTTAATCGCCATGTATTGAGGGTTTTGAGGATGCCAGCTCATTATCATATGTGTAGGGCACACACCGTAGATGACTTGTATCACAAAATAATAGGCTACATTTTCAGTATATTTCTTAAAAGTGTTGTGACCTTTCTTTTAACTATGACAATCAAGAAAATAATTATGTTTAGGACACGAAGACCGAGAAAAACCCATACAAATACATTCGTAGTATTATTTATAATCGAATACGAGTGCAGCTCGAACATAATAGCTGTGGGAAAATACGCATTATCGAGCATAGTTTGGGTGCAATGTTAAATGTTTTAAAATATGTCACTTGGTTCTAAAACTATATAATTCATTCACAGAACTGAACCAAGAACGTCAAGTGTCCAAGGAATAGTTGTAAAAGTGTTTTAAGTATAGACTTGGCTCACACAAATAAACCTTACTAGCCCAACATTTAGTGGGTTCAAATACTGTTTGGGTGCGCCGGGGTGGGTTACCATATTGTAATTTTCAGAATGGTTTCCCCAGGAAATGTTAAAATATAATCTTTTAACCAATCCTTATTTTTAAATATTTTTCTGGCACTTGTGTTGAACGAAATATCTAAGTGTTGGGTTCACACATCCATATAAGTATATAAGGAATGTATATGAAAGGACCAGTGCTGCCAACTAAGGATAGTTTAAATCAGTCTATTGTAACTAAAACTAATTCACAAACAGGTCGTGGTCATTTTGAAAATCAGAAGATTGTAGTTAGCCATATTGGATACAAGAAGTAGCCAACTTATCCTATATAATTTTGTTGGAGGGGGTGAGGAGGTTGTTTATTAAGTGTATTTTTTATACCATAATATAGTTATTATTATTTTTATTATTATCATTATCATAATTATTATTATTACTATTATTATTATTATTATCATTATCATAATTATTATTATATGGAAAATTATAATAGGTTATTATGCTTCTATTTGAGTTAGTTATTTACTCATTGTAAGAAGTGAAAAAAGTGTATTAATGCCTTCATATGAGCTTTACCCAGCTTTAAATTTTAAGTAGCACACAATTCTGCAACCAGGGCGGCGCTACACACTACTGCGGATCCCTATAGACGAAGCTAACAAATTTGTGAGTGAAAATGCGAATCTGGGTCAACCAGTGCGTATGAAATAGCATGTTCTGTTATGAAGCAGATTCTATATCAACATAGTGTCCCATATTTATACAGGTATATATTAAATGTAATTAAAGACAACTTTAGATTTAAATTATACATAATAATATTGATTGATAAAAAAAAGTATTCGAATGATTAAAAACAATTCAAATAATTTGTATAACTTTATATGGAATTGACGTAAGATTATCGTCCTACTTACGATCCTATTTTTTTTGACA
Organism: Timema monikensis; assembly: GCA_902151445.1. NCBI lineage: Eukaryota > Metazoa > Arthropoda > Insecta > Phasmatodea > Timematidae > Timema > Timema monikensis. The sequence continues at coordinate 124,065 of CABFVZ010002252.1, read as the reverse complement.
CACTATTTAAATATGAGATGTGGGGGAGCGGGGATAAAGGTCCTACCTTCGGTGGTTTATGGTGAAGATCTTCAACTGGCAACTAATGTTTTATCACCGCTCCTTAAGTAATTTAACTCTATGTTTGCCTATTTTTATAGGATATTTAACGAGCTCTTTCTTAACCGACTGATTATATTATCACAGGACATGTAAACTCAAGGCCGTAGACAGGGGGACTGGGGATTCAACTCCCCCCCCCCCCCCCCCNNCCCCGCCGAAATTTTATGAACAAAATATATATGGCTTTATTTATGGTTCAAACAATATCAAAATTAAGATACAAGTACTAATTAGGGGGCTGTGTTACTATAAAAGCACTTCAGAGAGCTTCTAGAGTTGTTTAATATTAATAATTTTTCCTACCCTTCAGAAGTTATGGTGTCATGCTGCAAAAATAAACACTTTAGATAGCTTCTGGGGGTGTTTAATATTCAGAATTTTTCCTAACCTTTGAAGGTTATGGAGTTATGCTGCGAAAAAAACACTTCAGATAGCTTCTAGAATTGTTTAATATTTAGAATATTTCCTAGCCTACGTCTAGGGGGTTATTTTAACGTAAAAAATTTTTCAGAGAGCTTCTAGAGGTGTTTAATATTTATAATTTGTCCTGGCCTCTGGCAGCTAGTGGATTATGTTGCCATAAAAACATTTCAGATGGTTTCTAAAACTGTTTATCATTTATAATTTTTTCTAGCTCCTGGCAATTGGAGGATGTGCCCACCAAACCCCCTTCTGAAATTATTGGCTGACTACGGCCTTATATAAACTAGCTTGATTCTAGAAGAGACACAACACCCAGACTACCGGTCATTAATTCATCACTAGGAAAGGGAAAGAAGCCTCAAGTTCACCAGTGATAAAGTTTTTGTCCTTACTGGGTGTAAAATTTGGAACCCTTAATTTACTAGGCAGATGTGCTACCAACTAAGCTGTCAAAACAATTTGTGTTCATAGTTGGAATTTTAAGTATAATGAATGTAATAAGACTCTACTAAGATACTAGTCTGTTTATTGAGTAGGAACACGAAACACCTAATAACTAAATAACTATTTTCGTGGGGGGAAAAGGTTTTATATCCCCAAATACACCTTTCCTACCCTCTCTGACTGATTTTGTTTTTCAGTTGAGGCAATTCGTGCCGATGTTCTTCGTGGGCCTCCTAACACGAATCGTTATGAGCCATTGGGATTGATTTCGTTGGATCTCGGCTATAATAGTATCCATTCATTGGATCCAAACGCTTTTGAGCATCTTCCTTACCTGAAAGAAATCCATCTAAATAACAACCCAATGCATATTCTGGACATTGGAACTCAACATGCCTTATCCTCACCCGAGGCACTGGAGGTAGATATAAAATATTATAAATTATTTCAAATGTAACATAACTAATTTTCTACCTCATATAAATAATTAAAATATTCAAACTTAAGATTAAGATTGATCTTGCTTGACTTCTATATACAACTGAACTAAAAATAGTGGGCTTTGCAATTTTCTATGCTGCTGAGATTGGATAAAAAGTAATGCCTCCTACTTATTTATTAAAAGATAAGCACACGTATGAGTACAAACTTATATGCATTCAAATCTATAGTATTTCCCGCGTCGCGAGGCCAAGTTTCCAGCCTCTGCCGCTAGAATTCTATAGATTACAATCGTAAACATGGCGAAGTGTAACGTGAGAAGGTATATCAGTGTGGATGAAACAATCTATAGTAATCTAGTTCTTAACTGTAGAAAATGTTTCTCTGATTGATATTAGGGCTATCGGTGAGCTTATAGAGATACGTAAATGTGTAGCCTTCAGTACTTTTCGACGTTGGGCTGCACGTGCTCGCGAAGGAAAGCAAGAAAGAGCCACTTTCAGCCTGAGTGACAAACAACGGAGTGGAAAGCCACGAACTGCTACAAATGAAGCTCACCGGAATTGTTTGGGTAGACTCATTAATTAGAATCACCTTGTTTCTCAACAAGAACTGGTGGATGAAACTGGCATCTCACGTGAGCAATTGCAGTCATAGATTGCAGATCTGGGTTATAGAAAGGTGTGCGTGCTATGGGCACCTTAAATACTTAGTCCCGAAATGAAACAGAAGTGGGGTGTACATAAGCCAACAGTTTTTTATGCACCATGGATATAAAGGCGATGAATTTCTGGATAACATCGCCACGAGGAATGAAAAATAGATGCATCATTTTGAGCCAGATAACAAAAGAATATCTACCACAAAGTATCACTGGCACCAAAAAAATGCAAGGATGCAACGTCAGTAGGCAAAGAAATGCGCACGGTTTTCTGATGCCTTCATAATTCATGCCTGGAAGCACAAACCTAAATTCTGAAAGCTACTGTGAAACGCGGAGAAAACTGAGAACACGACTTAGAAGAGTTTATCCTCTCATGGAAGAGCCTCTCCTTCCACATGACAATGCTCGACTTCACAGCAGCGCGAGATCAACTGCAGAGATTCGACGCCTTGGTTTTACAATGTTGGATCACTAACCATACAGCCCAGACTTAGCTCCTTCGGATTTTAATCTCTTTCCAAAACTTAAGGAACACATTCGAAGACATCACTTCGGGTCGGACAACGAAGTTAAGTCAGAGGTGTAATTGGGGTTACGTCATCAATATGTGAAATTCTGTCTTGGCTGAGTCATGAAACTAGTAGAACTTTGGCAAAAGTGTGTTGACCGCAAGGGTAAGTGTGTGGAAAACTAACTGAATAAAGGCGAATTGTAAAGTACCAGAAAGTTAACTGTTTTTTTTCCATCGAATGTATACACCCACTTCCTTCCAAAAAATTAGGAGACATTACATCTATGCACCGCTTGGTATGTATCTCTGTAATGTTTTACAAAGTAAATAAAATTACTTTTCGATAAAGTGTAAAACGATAGCCGGGACATGGGAATTGAACAAGAAACAGGATTATCAATTTCTGCATCTAGGTCGTAATTTTTTACTTTGAAATGAATTCCAGAATCGTGACTTATTCTGAAGATACCCATCATGTATCATTTTGTGATGCATCTGAATTACGATTATGTTTGGTTGGTAAAAATAATAATTTAAATTTGGCTTAATAACTGATTTTTGAAAATTTTATTTAAAAATAATTGCTCTAACCATTTACATCTGAAGAAGGTTCCATTTGAGTTGCAAAATAACATGTTTGTTTTTGTGAGTAAAACTTATTTAAAGTTAGTTTACTGATAACACATTTTTCAAAATTTAGTTCAGAACTCTATGAACTAAGATATGAGAAATTATATACGATTGTGTCGTATTATTTATTTATCTTGTCTCAAAACCCATTTTTAGCACACACTGTAATTTTTAAATTAAAATAGGCTGGGAGGGAGTGCTGGACATATTTTAAATCACATTGCGACTTATTTAATGTATTTGTTATTTAAATTTTAAATCAATTTAATTTTAAACAATTTCTTTATCTTGATTTAAAATCCCCAAATTGTTTTGAAGCTTCTAAATCAAGTTTTAGAAAGTCATTATGAGTTTAGCTATTTTAAAAATGTTCAAGATCTTTGATTTTATAAATCTATAAAACAATATGTTTATCCAATTGCGATTTAATATAATGTCATTTTCCTATAAAAATTATGGTTTGAATTTGACTTTAATTATATTTGAATTATTGGTAATTGACCAAATATAAATCATAGAGAAAATTATTCAGAAGACGCACATGTCAACTATTGGTTATTTTACATGTAATATTTATGTATTTAGGTTTTAGATCTTGCAACCACAGGACTTTCCTATATAGAAGAGGAATTTTTCTACTCAGCATCCATAAAGGAAAGTCTCAAAAGTTTATTTTTGAATGGGAATCAATTTACTCAAATACCAGTGGACCTTTCTGTGTTAGGTACTTTCTTTACTTTATCTAATAATAAACATAATATTCCATAAAATAATATTTGAATTAGATCTTGATCTATTTTATTCTTAACTACCAGTACCGATACTTATCTATCCATCTATTGATCTATTTATCTATATATCTAAATTATATATATATGTGTGTGTGCATGCGCGCACACACACACACACGCTCGCTTGCGTTTAGTTCAGATAATTATTTCTTTATCTTTTACAGAGAACAACTGAACTTAAATTATTTATGTTATTATTACCAATTTAGCTACGATTAATATTTTTAAATGCATAGGCCTATATATATTATATTTTATATACAAGAGCCTACTAATCTTTTCATTTATAACTATAGTTAAAATTATAGTGTCCTGGGTAAAATTGTAATACAATAGTAAAGTGAAGACAAAATTAATTCGTGTATGAGCATTAAACATTATCACGACTAATTTAATTTCAGGGCCAAGTCTTGAAGAGCTTAACTTTAATGACAATCCTGTAGTTGAGTTGAATGACAGGTCTTTTATGGGCTTGCACAAAATGCGGGAGCTGAGAATAAGTGGAATGAAGCAACTTAAACGGGTGGGACCGGCAACCTTTGATCATTTGATCAGCTTGCAGGTTTTCTATTGCTCCTTCAATCCTCAACTGACTGACATCGACAAGGACGCGTTTAGAGCACTTCGAAAACAGTGGCCAATCAAAGAAGTAAGACTAGGACTAGGCCACAGACAAATAATATTATTTGTCTGTGAATTATGCCTATTATTATATTATCTGTTGGTAATCTTAGGGAAAAGGGGCAAATATAATTTATTTAGTAGAATAAAGGCTCTCAGTCATTTTATCAACCTACACGAATAATATGTTTTTTAAATATTCATACAACAAACAAAATTCAATATTTATGTTTAAAAAGGTTGTTAGTATTTTTTAGATCTATTTTAGGCCTAATTTCTAATTTAATATCATTTCATGGACCCCTCATGAACAGGTTTAGTAAGTTAATGCTTTTGGTATTCAGAGCTAAGTTTAATGATTAATTTAAAAATAAATTTAAAATCACGCCCAAAGATTATATCTCACTAGCCCCCTTCGGTGGTCAAATGATCTGAGGCGTCAATATTGCAATAGACTAGACTGCCAATAACCTGGAATTTGGGGCTAGTCTCCCAGTCGAGTGTACTGAGGTGTTTTTTTTCTAAATGGTTTCCCCCTCTTAATACACAGAAAATGCAGTTACATTTCCTCTAAATTCAACTTTCTTCATCCTTAATACACTAGCATGCATATGTATATAGGCCAAACGGTTAGTAAGATGCGGTGACTATATATATATATATATATATATATATATATTCTCCCTGACACACTGTTAATCAGCTAATAAATTTATCAGGTACTTTAGATGTCTTACGAGACTGGAAATTTCATACATATTTAGCATTTTTATAACCATCAACAAGAGGAATTCCTAGACTTAATTTACATTTTTTAAACATTTTCATTTGCTTAAGACTTTAAAAAAATGTCAGTTTGTCTATTAATAAAGGCAATTTAATATTTTCGGCTTAATCCTTAGTTTTGGAGGGCTTGTGCACGAATTTATTCTTTGAGAATAAATATCGTGCCCTTGAGTAAATCACTTTTAAATAGGTTTGGTTAAAGTGGAGGCATATAGTTTGTACTTTACTCACTGTAGCTTTTTTAAACTTTACCAAAAACTATTGATTAATCATTATTTGTATTTATAGTTAATTTTCTAAATTAAACTATATTAGACTTTAGTTAACGCTCACAATTTAGCTCAAACTCATAGAAAAAAAATATTTATAATGTAGTATTTAAAGGTATGTATTGATTTAGATGTATGTGCACAACAACGGTTTAAGAAGTTTGTCAGAAGAGCTTGTCCCATGGTCTCAAGTTGAGATAATCGACCTTCAAGAGAATCCTTGGCGTTGTGACTGTAAACTGGCTTGGGTTCCCCCCGTTCTTGGACCGATCATCAAAAGAAACTTGCCACTTTTTGGCCAACAGATTTAGTAAGACATTTTAACTAATCCATATTTATATAAATTAAAAGATTTATTTATTAAAATAAAAACTAATGCCCATCTTTTTAATATGTCCAAAGCTATACACTGGTATGTAGTACGTAGGTACTAAAGTTTTTCAAAAAAATGGTTTCAGTGGATACTGAGCCATTATCTCTAATATTATAAAGAGGAAAGATTTGATTTTTTGTTTTTTTGTTTTTTTGTTTTTAATGGATAAACTCAAACACTACTGGACCGATTTTAAAAATTCTTTCACCAATATAAAGCTACATTATCAGCGAGTAACATAGGATATATTTTATTGTGAAAATTTAATTTATTCCTCATAAAAATGTCGATAGAATATTATATAGTCGTTGGAAAAAAAAGTTGTTGAAGAGAAAGTGGGGTTGGTGAAAGGGNAACTCAAAACTACTGGACCGATTTTAAAAATTCTTTCACCAATATAAAGCAACATTATCAGCGAGTAGTAACATAGGCTATATTTTATTTTGAAAATTTAATTTATTCTTAAATAAAAATGTTGATAGTATATTATATAGTCGTTGAAAAAAAGTTGTTGAAGGGGGTGAGGAAAGGGAAATAGATGTAGTGACGAGGAACGCAAAAAAAAAAAAAAAAAGATTAAAATAAAATTTGGGGAAACGAGGGGAGTAAATGAAAGTGGAGGAAGCTGAAAAATTAATTTGATTTTAACAATTTGTTTGTTTGGTGCATACACAATTCCCTTCGCGCCTAGAGCAAACAAAATTATAGAGGAATGAGTTGAAAATAGGAGGGAGGATAAAAAGAGAGAGGGGGCTATACAGTGATGGTAGGACTGTATTTAAAAAAAAAAGTAAAAAAAAAGTTTTGTTTTTATATTGACATAATGGATGATTTGAAGCTTTGTTTTACAGGATTCTTTACAATATTTTTTTACGGGGAAGGGGGCTAGTTATGTATATATATCATTAGTTCAATAAGAGTAAACTGTTTAAGGCCATTATTAAAATATTACTTTAGTTATAAATAGTGTAGAGTAAACAGATAGTAGCTGTTAGGCTATTTTTTCTGTTATTTGTTTACTTAATTTTATCAATTTATTGTACCGTTTAATGAATGCCGAACTACCTATTGTTTTGGCTTTCCAGAACTTGAAAAATATTATATTCATGACTGACTCTGATATTTAACTGATATTATCATCAACTTCAACATGAATCAAGGGTCACATCGTCTAATGCTTCATTATTTGTGTTAGATTGGATCGCTATTGACGGGAAGAGCATTGTTTGAATCCCAATTGAGTGTTATGTGGATGTTTTTTCCTAAATGGTTTACCACTCTCCCTTCACGTAGATGTGGGTAAATTCCCTCTAAAATTCTACCTTATTCATCTATACTTATAAAATAACATGTCCTGACTGACTGACTGACTGATTCATCATCGCCGAGCGCAAACTATCAAGGCTACAAGCATGAAATTCGGACTGTATATTCATTTTGTTATGTAGGCACCCACTAAGAAAGGATTTTAGAAAATTCCACCCCAAAGGGGTCAAAATAGGGGATGATAATATGTATGATAATATGTATGAAAGTCCGTCATTTTGAAAGTTACATAAACAAAATTTTGTATTTCGGTTATTGACGTAAAACAAATAAATACGTGTTTCAGGAATTTTGGAAATTTTATTTAATAAGGGATGAAAAAGGGGGTGAAAGTTTGTATCGGACTTGCATTATTTTTGATCTGAGGTCAAGTTATGGTCATCAACCTAACGTAATATTTTAAATTAATCTGTAAATACATATGTATATTTTCGTATTTGTATATAATCAACTTCCACGCGAGCAAAGCCGCGGGCAACAGCTATCTAGTAGGATATATATTACATGAGTGAAGTAATTAACGACTGCGTACAACAAAAATAAGTACTAAGAAGACGTGGTAGATGTTAACATCCTTTGATGAATGATACATTTTTATTGCTTTTGTTTGTCAAAACTTGTATTTAATTTAATATGTATCTTTTAGACTGTGAGACTAATTATATAGTTTATTTCTATTTTTTCATTACTAAGTGAAAAAAAGATAAATATATCTAAATACTTAATGATAACTACCATTGTTTAATATAATAGCTATCAGAGAGCCACATTAAATATATCAATGAATAAGAAAGGGGTACCCCATACTAGGTTGCATGTTCTCAACCTGCGGTATTATATTTGTGTAAATAGACCAAGTTCATGGAACATGAATAACGTTAAATATATTTGTCACTCATGAAGGACACATACTTGAACATATTTCTTTGGGTAGTAGAATACACATGCCTAATATGCTATTGGTAGAAGATGGATGGCCTCCTTGGAGCAAGACTGCTAGAAATGCAAACAAGGCCAACATAACACAGCTTGAGTACGAAATTACTAATGAATATATCTTCTCATGAATGATCTGGACATTCGGATTGCAGTAAGATACAAATAATTTAGCAATTAAGTCACTTATGGAATTCAAGTGCATAATTAAAGCACGCTAAGAAGTATCTCAAATAAAATGTTGATCTTTTAAAACGAAATATTGTTCATAGGTACAAGCATTACACGAAGGGTGCAGAAAATGAATAAAACGCATGCGATTGAATATGAAATCACATCTGACAGCATCAGACAATTTGGTCTCATCGGTAAAACATAAGCATGTGAAGGGATACTAAAATTAAATGAAACACAGAAAAATACACTGAATCCAGTGTGCGGTGTTTCAATTAATCATTTCCTGGCAAGAATCAAAATTTATTAAGAAAATTAATTGAGGGGGCTGGGACCTCATATATTTAGATGGAATATATTAACTATTTAATTTTCTATGAAACCCGTAGCTATAAATAAATATAAGAAAATAAACATTTTATTCGTCGATATAAGCTCTCCTCAAGGTCTTGTCTGACAATATTATTATTATTATTATCATCATCATAATAATCATCATCATCATCATTAGTACCGCGTCTTACTACCCGTTCGGGTTATACGCAATTACACTAATGTGTAATGGTAGGGTGATTGTGAGATGAAATGGAGGAACTACAGTTTAACGTGGAATCCGAACCACGGTTGAGGCCTGGCACTCCACACATTCACAAGATGTCTTGTCAGAGGTGAAGGAAGGGTTTCGCAATCAAATATGTGCCAGACCCGAGGATTGAGCCCCGGACACCCAGCACAAAAGTCTGACACCTTACCTCTAGACCGCCAGGTCACCTTGACTGACTATAAAAATAGTTTGTAGTCTAAGAGGTAAGGTATCATGAATCCCTTAGCACATTTTTTCATTAAATGAGTGTTATCGTGATTTGGCTTCGACCCCCGAAATTGTGGCCCAGACAGAAGCAAAACCATAAATACTTAAACACATTGTAAATATGAACACCCACAGGTAATATATGATACCAGGTGACATAAAAATCACGATAAAATGATTTGAAAGCTGTGCTATGTCATCTGTGCTGAAACGTGTAACAAAGTCAGTATGAGACCATGCGGTATATCGTTCTGGTACCAGGAGATAGTTCACACACACCATAAAAAGACTGACAATAGTTATTGAATTAAAGGTTCCGTTTTCCAGACGAGTACCGAAATAATGAACAAGATTGATCTTATTTAGAACGGATGATATGGGAAAAGCATTAAAAAAAAACTGCAAAATTAAAGATATGATCTTGTCAGAGACCAATAATGTCACATTAAGTTTCCCTTTCGGATCACAAAGAGCGGTTTTCAACACCAAGACTTACCACATTCAATCTTCAAATTCCTAAGTGTGTGTATCATGAAGTTGACTACCTATCAAAAATAAGACCTAAGGACATAAATAAGTATTCGTTATAGGTATAATATCACTATAAAATAAAATTTTAGGAAGAAAGATATCTAGAAATACAGAGCAAATTAAGATTTTTCGTGTGAACAATGAAAGCCATACTAGTATTGTGATATTAGAAAATGGAACAACTGTAGTCTTCATCCACAGAAAATAAAAGTAAAAATACTTTAATATACTAAATAATATATAAACTCTAAATTTAAGAAGGTATTTGCTAATTTAAATCTAGTCCAATTTATGTATGTTTTAAATTTACAGTACTTATGCAATTAGAATATAATTAGGACATTTACTTTAGGGTCAAAATCTTTAGTGGTAGACATCTCCTCTTTACAGGTTCTAAAACTAAAATGTATTTAAAATATATTTTGAAATTCAATGTCATTTAGCTGTGTTTGAATAATCCAAACAGACAAAAATACTTGATATTTTCTATTAAATGTTAAGAAATTCATCATAATTTTATAATACAATTGTAAGCTATTGAACAAATTATTTCAATATTTTTTACAAATTCTTTAAGGCTCAATGAAAATGTTTATAATATTGATTGTTTCTCTAGCTGCCAAGAACCTTCTCAATGGAGAGGAGTTAGTCTCCTGAGCTTAGGAGATGATTCTGAAGTGTGCGTTGACCAGCCTGAGCATCTCAGTTCTGAAGGCCTGCACTCATTAATTTGGATTTTGCTGGCCATTGCTCTAACAATCGTAGCAGGAGTGGGACTGACCCTTATCTGCAAACATTATAGAAGACCACCCCCATCTCCCAATATAGTTTATTCCCACATCCAATACGGCAACTTGGCATTGCCAACTTAATAAAGGTGTGGATGTATAAATAAATTTAATAGCTATATTGTTGTGTTTTTTTACAATTTTTCTTATTGTTTTTAACATAGACCTATTGGCTGTTGCTTAATTTAAGGGCGTAGGAAAAATATAAATTACAATGGCTCTAATAAGATGACAGGATAACTATTAATTATGTGGTTAAGCCTAATTCCCTTAGTGATAATCCAATACTACAAACTATTCATTAAACTATCTAAGTTATGAAAAGTTGTACTTCATGCGTGATCAAGCAGAGTCCATTGTTCTTCTCTACATAGCCTCTTAGGTGATCTGGTGGTCTAGAGGTAAGGTGTCAGACTTCTGTGCTGGCGGCCGGGGTTCAATCCTCGGTCCCGGTCCCGGCACATATTTATCTGACTACCAAACCCTTCCTTCAACTCTGACAAGTCGTGTATTAATCACAACTTGTGAATGTGGAGAATGCCAGGCCTCCACCGTGGTTCGGATTCCACGTTAAACTGTAGGTCCTTCATTTCATCTCACAACACCCTACCATTACACATTAGCGTAAGTGCGTATAACCCGAATGGGTAGTAAGACGCGGTGATAATAATAATAATAATAATAATAATACATAGCCTCTTAGTAGTCATTAAGTACTGACCATATAGAACTCACCTCTTTGCAAGACTTTCAATCCACGCCTGCCCTATGTTACGTAGTATACTGAACTAGGCCATCATTTAAAAAACAACAACATTAAATTCAATTTAGTATAAATTGCTTCGGTGGCCGCATTGTTTAACGGTCTACTCTCGTGTTAGGCTTGATTGCCAAAGATGGGGAGATCAAGGTTTGATCCCAGTCGGTTACTCAGGGTGGATTTTCTAAAATGGTTTTCTACTCTCCCTCCCTACAAATTAAGGTGTACTTAAAAATGTCACTTGGACACAATAATCCAGCTTAGGTCACTATTATTATTATTATTAGTATTATTATTATTAGCACCGTGTCTTACTACCCGTTCAGGCTATACACACTTACGCTAATGTGTAATGGTAGGGTGATTATAAGGTGAACTGGAGGACATATAATTTAACGCGGAATCGGAACCACGGTGGAGGCCTGGCATTCCCCACATTCACAATTTGTGGTTAATACACATCTTGTCAGAGGTGAAGGAAGGGTTTTTCAATCAGGATAATCTGTGCCGAGACACAGGATTGAATCCCGGACCCCCACCACAGAAGTCTGACACCTTACCCCGAGACCGCCGGGTCACCCTAGGTCAGTATTACTTCAGCATTGATCAATCCAAGCTCACCTTGTGCACAAGGTCAAATATCACTCATAATTATTTTAAAGCAGATATTATGGACTTGTTAGATAATAAGCTTCTTTCTTGTTATCACAAACACATCCATAGTGACCCATGGAGAACATGTCACTTGTTATCCTTTGCTCATGAAGGCATAAAAGAAAGTAACTTATAAACCTCTGAGACAATCATGTTGAAAGTTTCTAAGAATCTGTTAAAATTATTATAAATAGAAAGCTGGAAATTATATTATGATATATTAATGGAATTTAGGGTATTAAGATTAATTTTGGAAAGATAATTATTTAATGGGAAATTCAAAGAAAGTTTACATTATAATAAATATTAAAGGACAAAGTTTTTTAATTTAAGTATTAGTCACGTGTTTGTGCTTTAACTTAGATTATTCTTTTGGAAAAACAATGTATCTCCAATAAAATGTAAAGCCGATACTTTATTTAAAATAAAAATGATACATACAATATATTGAAGCTATCATTTGCTAAGGTTAATTAATGCGTCATTCACATTTACTTTTCAAAATAATATGTAGAGTTTACTTGCAAAAATAAATACTGTAATCTGACTTTTATTGTTGGTTCTAGGTAGAAACAATATTTTCTTTAACCATAAGACTGCAGACAATCTCATGGTATCATAGTAGCCTGACATACTCTAAGGCAGGCCTCTCAACAACTCATTGAGATGTACTAAATAGACAAAAGTATATATCCCAATTCACAAGTATAAATAATAATAATAATAAGGTTTATTATTAAAACAATTAATTTTTGTAGATGAATATATATATGTATATTAAATTGTTAAAATCTTTGAGTGGCCTCTTATTTTTATCCCACTCGTCTCTATTTATCGGTACGACGAGACGAGAAGACTAGCGGCTCCCAGTAATTTGAGGTGTAGGCCTACACCTGAAATGAAACAACCATAATATGAATGATTACACTATGACCCCACATTATAAGTTACACCATAGTTTAACTATATAAGGTAAGCTTGCTAACTTTTAGAGTTAATGGAGGATACACAAAAAATGTTGTTGAAATATTCAAGTATATCTTAGTAAAAATCTGTTAAGTATAGTAAAGACTGGTAGTTTAACATCCTGGGTCCTGAGACAAATCAAATACTTTCCTTGTAGTTCTATAGAAGTGAGTTACAATGCCTGTTCAACGCCATCTTGGATTCAGTGAAACCTTCTGGTTGATTTACCAATTACATAGTGTGTCACAAGGTGCAAAAAGGGTGGTTGAATACAACTTAGTTTTCCATGGTGATGTCAAACTCCCTTAAATTTGGGTGGCTTATACATGATTGTATCTGTAGCTGTTCTGACATTTACAGTACTGTCACATTGTATGATTGTGTGTAGGTTAAATAGAAAACTTTTACACATTCGAAAGTTTTAAGCCCGAATGGGTAGTAAGACGCGGTGCTAAAAAAAAAATCAAAAACAAAACTGAATGCGTATTCAGATGATTGATTGACTGTGATGATTTTTATAACATACACTTTTTAATTCAATCTAACCTTAATGTTTAAATTTTTGAGTTTAGGTCAAGTTTGTTTAGGCTAGTTTTATATTAACGTTAATATGCGCCTGACAAGTATGAGTTTGTGTCTGTTTCAATTTGTTTTTTATTTTGTGTCCAAAAATGCATACAAAAGCCTGAAATTTGAGTTCCTATATAGCAGACTGGGGTGGCCTTTGTCCACTCATCTCCTCGCGTTGCTGTTCGCTGGAAGTACGGTACCTACCTGACATTAATCTCTTACGAGGTAAAACGGCCAGTTCCATAATTGACAGAAAATCGGGTGCCTATAAGTGGGGAATAGTCCCCCGATCCCTGGTTTTCTGATCCTATCTTGGGCTTACTCTAAATAAAGGCAGACAAAGGCATGTTAAAGACGTATTCACACTGAGAGGGCTGTGCGTCGACTGTGCGCCGGCTGTGTCGTGTCGTTACCATGCTCTGACTTTTGGCCCCCATAGTTACTTTTGACATTGAGTTTTTATCCGCTATTTCCTAGCAAATTAATTCTTTATAAGATTATCATCGTACTCTTTTATCTTACAAATTATAAATAATTGTACCAAAATTACTATGTATAAAAATTGCACACTATGGTTGTGTTGGAATGTTCTCCAGGCATTGTCAGATTGTAGCTAAGACTCTTCGTGAAAGTTCGCATTTGCCGAGAGAATACGAACTAGAAGAAACGACACATGGTTGACCATAGAGCACACGGATTTCAATTCACACTGACAGGGCTGTGCTCCTACAGTGTTGGACCGTCTGGACCGTGACCTTGGGAGAACACTTTTGAATCAATTCAAGACGACACAGTCAGAGCATGGTCGGTGCACAGTCGGCGCACAGCCCTCTCAGTATGAATAAAAAACGGTATTACAAGGTTACTCTTAAAGGCCGGTACACACAGAATGCTAAGCTAAGATTTTCTCTGCTAACTCTTTAAAAAAAATAGCGGACCATATATTTAAATATGTTGGTTCATACAGAGAGCTAAGCTAATATTTAATACATATGTTGATATTAAAATGGAAGCGTAAATTGAACAAATCAAACATCTACCTCCTAAACTTTCTTCATCTTCCAAAACAGCTGCTAACAGCAACATCTTTTCTTCCTCAGTACTATAACCTGAACTCAAACAAGACATTTTGGAGAACACCATTATAACTAAATATCACTGGACCAGACAAGAAAGAAACAACACTGAATTCGGGGAGGGAAAAGAGAGACCATTGCTTAGCTTAGCATTAAGTGTGAAACCAAACTGACAAAGTCTAAGCACAGCATAGCTTAGCTTAGCATTCTGTGTGTATCGGCCTTTATGGGAATGACCTGTTTGAGATTGTCTGCAGCACGACACAGTTGGCGAGCAGCCGTTTCAGTATGAATTCATAAGGTGCGGTCGCATAGCTACTAATTAATGCACAGTAAAAATTACTGATTTGCAACCGAAATTCTAGATGAAACAAAAATCATATTTTTTATTATTATTACTGTATGGACTTTTCTAAATTGATATTGAATTAATTTTTTATGCATAATTTTTTTAAATTAACTCAAAAACGCATTTTTCAAAATGGTTTGGATTTAAACTAAAAAAAAAACTACTATCTTAAGTTTTGTGTGTAATTTACAAATATAATATTTTTAATCACGTAAACCTATTCCCTCGGCTAGAAATCGGTCATTAGTTACATAAGTGTAGGTTTATTATAAAATAGGGATGTAAACCCCCACCACACCTACTCGAACCAAGAGAGAGTTGAAGTTCCTCGGTAGAACCCAAGACTCAGTTGGCAGTAATCCTATTTTTCGCTTGACAGGACACACACTAATGGCCTTGAAACTTGACCAGACTAGTTAGAATATTTCAGATGAGTTTTTTTCTGAGTCTTAAAAATAAAATCTTTGCAAGCTAGAAAGTGAACCTACATAAATATTATTTCATAAAATATATTATTTAAATTATTTTTTCAATGGGGATTTAAACGTGCAATTTATGAAAACAAGGATTATATCCGAACATGACTTACAAACTAGCTTTTAGCTATGACATACATAACAGTTTACTAAAGTGAAATTAACGATTCTACCTGGTATTGAAACCGGGACTCTTAGCATAGTAAGCACAAGTGCTATCGACATAGCTAAAGTGTCGGTTAAAATATAAAGAGAAATGTATTACGTTAAATATGATAAACCACTTTAAATAAAGGTTAAAAATAATATAACGATAAAAGCATAGCTGTGGTAAAATAATATTCAATACCAAAATTGGATTAAATTGGAATGTTGCGCAAGTAGACGCAGCTCATGATGACTCTCGACACACAAAGTATTAAATTATTTACATTTATTTTGTATTGAAGATTGAATATTTTTTTAAAAAGACACAATTAATTTTATGCTTCAATTATAATTCACTTTTTGGGGTCAGCTTAGCCTTTCGAATTGTTCGGAAACTATATGCTATTCGTCAAGTAGACAAGGGTTGGACTGGGCCTCCAAAAGGGCGTGAAAATTGTATTTTTAGAGGGCATAAAATATTTTGAAGAGCCCAATTTTTTTTTTACCTATTTACTGTAAAATAACTATACAAGTGCTGGTAGAATTCAATAATATTCGTTGATAATAGAAATATTGGTAGTTCCAGCAAGGACTTTCAAAATAATATTTTTTTTTGTTTGCCCCATGTGTCTTAAAGCATTGTTTAATATTGTGAATTGCATAGGTTACGTTCAATAAATATAGTATAAATTCATGGACTGGGTGAATTTTATTTCACAAAAGTGAAAAAACATCAAGTATTTAAGGAACAAATTGTACAAGATCTTATGCTATATCCTTGGCAAAGATCCTAGAACTATTTGGATACAGTCTGTCTCAACAACATCCGTCCTGAGCAAACTGAGTTCGTCTCGGAAAAAAAGGAAGTTTAGACATCACACATCTAATTACCTCAACTAAACCTGACTTGAATCAGCGCTCAATACAAGTCTCTTCAAAGCAACACATTACAAAATAAATTTTCATTTTGACGCCAAAGCCAAGCTTTTAAGAATTTTAAATTTTAAAATTATTAAATTAATTCAACTTTACATATTCAAATACTGAGCTCGTAACACAACTCCCTCCCTCTCCCTGGAATAAGTTTTGGTCACAACGTTCTCTCTCTCACCCTTTTCGATTTCTAATTTATCTAATTAACTTACGGTGACTAGTAATATTAAATGGACACTACACGTATTATTATGATATGAATGGGATCTAATTAGCCTTATTTTATTAATATAATTATAATTATCATCTTCATATCACCCAACGAAAATACTGTTTACTTGTCGTATGGACAAAAAAATGTATTGTAGTCGAAAGATTAGAAAAAGATGATGATTTTTGGAAAATTTATATGGAATCAAAATTAACTAGATTTTATTAAAATTGCATATTTCCAGATCCAAAGGATACTAAGCACACTAGAGCAATGAAAATAAAAAATCCAGAATATATTTTGAATGCACAAAATACTAAAACAAAGTAATTATATACATTTTTTTTCTTTATTTTAGAAACTGTCGCTAAAATACCATTATTGATTAAAATGTATTATATTGTAATATATTGAAAAAATGTGTGTTTTATTGTAAAGGCTACTAGATATTTATATATAGTACTATGTTCGTGCAGTAAAAGTCACAACTCCAAATTGTTCATAGTATTATTATTATTATTATTATTATTATTATTATTATTATTAGCACCGAGTCTTACTACCCGTTCGGATTGTACGCACTTATGCTAATGTGTAATGGTAGGGTGATTGTGAGATGAAATTGGAGGACCTACAGTTTAACGTGGGATCCGAACCATGGTGGAGGCCTGGCATTCCACACATTCACAAGTTGTGATTAATACACGTCTTATCAGAGGTGAGGGAAAGGTTTGGCAATCCTGTGCCAGGACTTAGGATTGAACCCCGGACCCCAGCACCGAAATCTGACTCCTTACCCCTAAACCGCCAGGTTACCAATACAGTAAAAGGTTTTCAATATGAGTCACAAATAATATATTTTAATTTTCTATACTGTTTTTTCAACCAAAATCAGGGTATACTAGTATAATATATATTGCCAACAATGTATAAAAGGAAAATTCAACTGAACTATACATCAAACTCTTAAAAATTGAAGCTCTACATCTTAATACGTCCAGAAATCTTCATTAATTTTTTAAAACTACGTAAGAAATTGTATTATAATATATCACACTTAAATTATTGCAAATATATCCGATTATATAAGCCAGATGAACTAGCATTAGCTTTTGAGTACAAAAATGGTTTTTTTTAGTTAGTATGTTAAAGGTGACCTGGTGGTCTAGGGGTAAGGTGTCAGACTTCTGTGCTGGCAACCGGGGTTCAATCCTCGGTCCCGGCACAGATTTATCTAATTACCAAACCCTTCCTTCACCTCTGACAAGACATCTTGTGAATGTGGGGAATGTCAGGCCTCCACCGTGGTTCGGATTCCACGTTAAACTGTAGGTCATTCATTTCATCTCACAATCACCCTACCATTACACATTAGCGTAAGTGCATATAACCCGAATGGGCAGTAAGACGCGGTGCTAATAATAATAGTTAGTATGTTTTTAACTCTAAACTGGTCTTTTTGAAATGATTTAACTAGGACTTTTACAACAGCTTCAATATATTGTCTATAAACATCGGAGTGGAAAATAGTTACTGCAGCTTATAATAATGAAAAGTTTATCTATTTTTTTACCATGGTAATATATATCCATTTCTTTCATTCTAAATAATTTCACTAACTCATTATTTTATTATATTTGAATACATTTAGTTTTGACGTTTTAATAGGTGGAAGATATCAGATTTTTTATTTAAGCATGGAATATAATCTAGATTTAAATATTCACCATAAAACAAACAAAGTTTAGACATTTAAATATCAATTTGAAATTAATACATCCAATCAGCATACCTCATACTAGGTATATATTTGAGATGTTCCTGACTAGATATCCCTGAGACGTAACAGGGAATTTATAACTTTACATCTAAATCTTGTCATAATTGTATGACATCCAGAAATGATGATGTTTTGACAGGACATCTCTTTGACGTTTTGATAGAAGCTCTCCTTTGTGGCAGACAAAGACGTCCCAGGGAAAGGAAGTCTGAACGGCACAGCCTTAGGATATTATTATAAGACTTCTCACATTATAAAATTCTTTTGTACTACTTAATTGGTTTATTGTTTTATCATAATCTGTCAAAATATGTATTTTTAATAAACACGTTTCAGATTACTACACTGTAAAACTTAAATTAATCAAAAGTAGTCAAAACGGTCTGCCAGCGAATGTGTTTGAAATCTCTCTGGTAAAAACAAGCTTATACATGCAATAATGAGCATCTACATTAGTGTGGTGTATATGACTTGGCTCAATACCAGTAGAGTACCTTTTAGTGAATATGTCAACATATTCCTACGTTTGTTTAGACGTTTTAGTGGCCATTGTTTGAATCAAATCTAATGTTTTCTGGCTTGAGCCGCATTTTGTGGATAATAATATTCGTAATTTGGCTGTATTTAAACAGCCATAGTTTGGAATGTGACTATTGTAACCATAGCTGAAATGTCAAAAATTATTATTCCCTAAATGCTGCCCAAGCCCGAAAATATTGTTTAAATTTTCCTACATACCCAATCATTTAAAAAGTATACTCAGAAACATTTTTGGGAATAATACAAATACCTTTATACAGATTAACGGTTTAAATAGTTTAAATATATTAATATATTTTATAAGACAATGTGCGAACACCTAATATGTGAAACGATTGACAATTATTTGAATTTATTATGAAAGAAGCTGATTATAGTCAATTTCATGTCTCTACAAAAATGTGGAGAAATTTAAAAAACTGCACATTTAATAACAAAATTACCAATTTTATACTCACCGTAAGACACATGAGTAATTTTTAGGATATTTAAGAACTGTATTGATTGAATACGATTGAAAAACACACCAAGTATTCCAAGTGTTTGAATATTCAAAACCAGATAATAATATACAATAGGAGAATTAAGTAACTCAACAACTACTGAATTATTTCAACCTGCATAGCTAAATTAATGATTTGATAAGTAAGCTAAACAAATGTAATATAACTAAATAAACTTAATTAAAAATAAATGAATGATAAATAAAAAATATAATTTAGACAAGTTACTCATAGTGTTCAGTTCCAACACAGTTCACTAAAAGGTCAGACGTCCTCATATTTTATGTCACTCGTATCCAGCACGTAGCTCCGACACAAATCCTTGACACACCATGCCAAATCAAATTCCACAAATACTTCTAGCACCTGGCCTCACTGGTCTACTCTTGGGCTAACACCAGGATAGAATAATGAGTTCAAAGAAATAGAGAACAGACTCTTATAAACACGTCGTTTTCTTCTCAAATAAGTTCCCACTTATCTATATCCCTCGCTAGCTCCATGAAGAATATTTAGTGATGAATTTTTGCCACAATAATTTCTTATTTACATAATTTGTGCCGCTATAAATTTCATGAAAACACTAATAAACATTGTATGCTGCTAACTTCACGAAGAGACACACATAATGGCACATAAGATGTTACATATAGATAAATATTTAGTTCTGAGCTTGTGCCACAAGAATATCTCGCTTTCATAATTTGTCCCACCATAGTTTTTTTGACAGTATGGCAGAACCCATAGCTACAGGGCTGAGAGGGAAAAATATAACTAGCACGCTGGCCTCTCCATCAGCCCCTATTCTAGTTTCAATGTTTCCTTACTTTTCAAGTTGTTGGAAGGAAGAATTTAATTGTCAATGTATATCAGTTTTTTTAATACATCTAGGAATTAGAGATAAATTAATTTTGTAGATAATATTTTCTCCATTTATAAGTACAAGCACATTATTTCCAACAGCTTACCTATTCAATATTGTATTATTTTGTACTCCTTTTATCTCACAAAATGGGTGAGAAATAAATAAAATAGAGTACCAAAGAACATAAAATGAGAGATAATGAAGTAAAGAGGAAGAGAGACGAGGACTAAACCACACGGATGCTAGAAATAGAGGCGAAAGGAAAATAGTGGAATAGCTATTTATCTAGATGTGGAAGAAATTAGGAGATTTTTAGAATTTATCTAGAATTAACTGTAATTTTCAAGTACACAAAGTCAAAAGTACTTCCAAAAAACACAAGGGACCCAATCCAACCAGTTTTTATTATATACTCCATGACAAGTCCTTATTTATTTTAAAGTGCAGGAACTCATTGCGCCACAACTAAAACCAAATTAAATACTACAATTATTCTAATGGGATTTGATCTAAAAAAAACTATTAGTTCTATGAATAAGAATCATACACTATGTTTTCAACTCATATTAATAATCCTTTAATTCTTAAGGATAATGATTATTTTAGGATGGAAGAAAATACACTCACAAGAAGTATAAAGAGGGAAAATGAATTATTTTAACCATATTAATCCAACAGCAAATTATGTTTTTTTTATTTTGCTGTCAAGGTTCCTCTTCTTTAACATTGATGTTTAAATAATTATTTTTACTATAAAGAAATTCTTCGTAGTTTTCACACACTGAACTATACTAATGCGATTTATGGTGGACACTACTGTTGGTGACATCAGCTTGAATTATAACAAACTTAATTTTCTATTATCCAGCTAAATTGTATCATTTTTGTCATTATCTTTTTTACCTGACCTTGCTTACTAGGTAAGACAAAAGGAAAAGATAATGTAATTTTAATACATACTAAATAATTGAGAACTAAATCAGTAATATCTGTTTTCTAAATAAATAACAGAGTTAAATAAGTTTATACATATATGATGGTAAAATAAATTATTTACAGGAAAAGTGGTGACATCAGTTTTCTTAAAAAAAAATAAAAAAAGGTATATCATATTTATCTAGTGTAATGTCACACTAACTCAGCCGATTGTAAGCCTTATCTTATTTGTTGTGCGGTATCAGTGTTTATCTGTTTATCTTAGTATATGAGCGTTAGTTAAAAGTTGACCTTTTGAAGTGAACAGGGAGTGTCTCATTTTAAAACTACTTTATAGGAGTGCCTTTTTAGCTTTCATTCGTTTTAAAAGCGAAGATATATGCAATATAATTATTACATTACCAACATTAGTCTTAAATAATACCAGTTGAAGTGTAGTGAAGTAATGTTTCAATCTATTTGTCAGAGCAGAGCTGTGTGTACGTGTTAAAGTGATATATTTAGGTTCAGATCATGGTAAATTACAACATGTTCTTATTTGTTTGCGTCAGTGGACTTATAGCGTGTGTTGCTTCGGAAGTCACGAAAACTAGTGAATGTGGTTATTGCAAATGTAAAAATGTCCAAGAGAGTCCTATAACGGCTTCCCCAACTACTGAAACAATCGTCCATGTGAACTGCTCCGGCGTGACAAGTGGTTCTGGTCAAATAAGGGTACCCAATTTGACAGAATATCTCAAAAGTAACTCCTTGAGCAGCGAAGAACTATGGATAGAATTTAACGGGAACGGAATAAGAAATATTTCAAATCTTAAACTACCCAATGTTAAATATTTGTCAATATCAGACAACATTATTGAAGATATTACCAAAGGAGTGTTTTCATCCATGGAAACACTTCAATTCGTTTCTTTGGCAAGGAATCAATTAAACACTATAAGTTTGGATAAATTAAAAGGTCTAAAAAATGTTCACGTTTTAGATTTATCTAACAACAATTTGGAGACAATTGATGGTGGTACGTTTATAGAAATGAGGTCTTTAACAACGCTTATTTTGGCACAAAATTTTATAAAGACTATTGGACCTAATCTATTTTCTGGTATGGAACATTTGGAAACGTTAGACTTATCTAGAAACCGAATAATGGAGTTCAGCCCTTCTGCATTAGCTCTAGTTCCTGGATTAAAACATCTTATCTTGACCGGAAATATGATTGAAGATTTAAAGTCGTTAAATTTGAAAAATGTTCCTAATCTCTTAAAACTTGATTTATCATTTAATCACATTTATAAATTAGATGTAGATGTATTTTCTACACACCTTGCTTTGGGTAGACTTCTATTGGCAAATAACTACTTGACATCAATTCTTTCCTTACCTCCAAATATAGCTTACCTTGATATTAGCAATAATCCAATTTTGGATTTGCAGAAGATTATCTTGACGATTCCCCAAATAGAAGAATTGCACATTTACAATACTTCCCTCATCGAATGGGAAGCATTGACAGATTTCGACCAACTTCAGGTTAGTAACTAATACCTGTACTTAATATTTTAGGAACTGTACTCCAACTTAAGTCATATTCAACCTTAGAAATTAAAGAAAATTTGCACGTATTTAAAAATTCACAGGTGTTATTTTATTTTCCCCTGTAGTAATATCAATGTGTTATTTTAGACTATCCATGTGTCGTTTTAGATAAACCTTTAGGACAATGAATACATATAATTTTCCTTGTATTTAATTTTGTCCACAAGAATATAATTATTTAGTTGTAACCATACAAATACTCCCAAAACAAAGCTAAATAATATACAAACATTATTTATCGTATGTAATATGTTTTAATTCAATATATCAAAATTATTTATTTTTGGTACTTAGCGTGCATTAGCTAACCGAATAATTTTAAGAAAACTAACTCAATTATAGAACATACACAACAATCCTCTCCCAATCTGTCAATTTGTCAATACATCAAGAGGAAAGTTCAAACTTCCCCGATAGTATTTTGTTTAACATTGGCGGGAATCAAATCGGGTACCCTTAGCACATGCACTACCAGCTGAGTTAAGTTGTCGGAAAATAGATAGTTGTATCAAATGTAGGCTTATATGTGGTTATGTAACGCATTATCTTCTCTCTCTTTATATATATTTATATATTATATAGTCCATACAGAGGTTTGCTTTAAAAATTTAAATCTTACGAAAATCCCATTTTCATTTTCACAACAAACCATTATTTGTGTCTCAGGTTAAAATACAACACTGAAATCTTAAATTTGTATTTTTTTAAATAACTTCAAAGATCGATATTTTTGTTAATAAAATTGTAAATTGAAATTTCAATAAACACTAAAATGTTCCAACGTATTTAAACTACCTTGATGTGTTTTATAAACTGTTAATAGGACTCAGATATTTCGTGACAAATTTACATTTCTTGCGGTAAATATAGTACATGTTGCTGAGGGGGATAGGAATGGGGTAGAAAAGTATCTTCCTATTTAGTAAACCAGGTCTGTAAGTAACTGAAAATTATAGTTTATTCATTTATCTCTATCTGATATCAACATAAGATGGTAAACCCTACTCTTGTTTTTAAGAAGAAGTCATACAAATAATGAGGATACTTTTTCCCCCCTGTGGTTCAGTACTCTATCGGGCTATACGCATACATTAAATACGCTAACGGAAAATCGATGAGGAAGATAGAATTTTATAGGAAAAATACTTCCATTTGAAGGGAGGAAGAGTGGGAAATCATTTAAGATAAACCACCCTCAGTACATCCTACCAGGATTCAAATCTCGGTCTTCTCATCACCGGCAGTCCAGCCCAACACAAAAGAGAAGCGTTTGACTATGAGACCACCAATGCGTGTAGATAGGCTACTCAGTTATACCCACACTTGGTACATTCAAAACAAGAAATTCAACAACAAAGACATTTCAAATCTACTTGCGATGATCAATTAAAGATTACTAATTTAAAAAAACACAAAACTGAGTTAAATTGAAAAACTAAATTAATTCAAAATAATGGAATTAAATACTACAAAATTATAAAAAATGGTATAAAAATAGGAGTACTTTTGTTTTAGAAAATAATGCAATCTGATCACTATTTGTTTGATTATAAATTATAAACTATTTTCTCTTTTCTTTTTAATTGTGTACATACCATATGCATATATTAATGGTCAAAGATTCATAAAAAAAATTCATTACTTTTCTTCTACAATGTCCTTATAAATTATTAATCATAGTAAATTGAAAAAATAATAATGACCAATTATGGTTTATACTTATACTGTTTAACTCTTTGGCCTTAATGCTGGATGCACACTGCATTGAACATTATGTGTCAACACACGATGGGGGGAAAAAATGTTTTTGTGTCACGGAAAAAGTTTGTGTGAAGGTTAGTTTTGGTCATGGAACATGATGAAACGAAACATCGTAAAACATTCTCGACTCTCATATTTTTGTATTTGTCAAGCTGGAGGAAAGTGACGAGGAGGTAGCTTTGTTGTTGTGGTAGTCTTTTAGATTAAAATTGTGCAATGCAGGGTTCTCCTGCACAAATATCATGGGTTTTCTACATCTAAATCCGCAGTAGGTAGGCTTACATAATTTTCCTTCCATTTTAGAAAAGACACGTTGCTATTACATAGCAAAAAAAAACTAACCAAACCAGCGTCAACAACAAACTTACCTCATATTTAACCAACACACTCCACGCTCCAGCTCAACAGTCTGCATTTCCAAGTAGATTTATAATAAATAAGATGGTGACGCATGCACAATATAAAATGTTCCATGTAATATGGGAGCGAGGAATACGGTTAATTTGTGTAAACATGTGTTATCATGAGTTATCGTGTGTTATTATTTTGTTCAATCATGTTTCATGCAATGTGCGCCCATTCGATTTGGAAACAATCAAGAGAGCTCCACACATGATAGCACAAAAATGTTTTGCTCCATCGTGTGTTAACATGACATTTTAGATGCAGTGTGCATCCAGTCTGAGGGACTCATTTAATGGTTACCAGAACGTATGCCCACTTGTTCAAATAGTATACTAAATTATTTACGGATTTATTGCTTTAAAAACAGGTTAAAATTTCAATCGGTAAATGACTTGTTCATTATTATTTCCCTATACAAGTTAGTAATATTGTAAATATTATGAAGTGTTTTTTTACACCATCCCAATATAAAACGAATAATATATATAATGTCCTCTCTGGAAATCTTTTACCCTCTAAAGTATACAGTATGGATACTGTATGGTTCAATTAGGTTTCTGACTTAAACATACGGAATCAGGGTCTCTACGTATAGAGCAATGGATTATAAACTTCACCACGTGTCACGCCACCAGTGCTGATGCATTGTTTGTTGACATTGTTTAAGATCTTTGTATTTATCATCTAACTTACATATAAACGTAACTAAAAAGTAAAATAATGGTGTTTCATATATTAAAACCAGAATAAACTCGGTAAAAAAGAGATAAACTTAATAATAGAGCTTGAATTCCCTTAAAATAGGTCAAATATGCAACTTTTCTTGAACCACTTTCTTTTCGTTTAAATTCAAACTCAGTCTCCACCACTCAAGTTAAATCTAGAAAAGGATATTGACTCATCTAAGAGAAACTTACATTCACTTCATTTGTATACAATTAGGACATATTATTTTAAAATATTTTTTGTTATATTATTATGAGCTATTGATGATAATTTACTCCACATTATGATCAATTTGACGAGCATTATAAAACAGCATACAGTAATAATACTAATCAAAATATAAGCATTCTATTTTTACTCTAAACTATTGTTTTATTCATATATTTTAATCTATTTATGTTTGCGAATGTTTTTAGTGAATGTAATTTTACTTTAACAATTTTTTTAATCTTGTTAAATTTTGATCCACCTACTTTATGGTTTATTAATGCTGTTACTTAATAAAATTTAGATATCTCCCATGTTTTGATTTAAATTATTTAATGTAATTGGCTATTTCCTGAATACATACTTTTAGATAGAAAAAAATGTGCACTTAAATCTCCCGAACCATTATAATAATTAATTTTTTGATCAGTTTATATGCAAATTACACTATTATAAGGACATGAAATGAGGAGAATAAATTTTAAGTAAATATGTTTGAAGATAAATTGGTAATACCACTGGGAAAAGAGGACTCGAACCCACTACCAAACTTGGGCAGAGCACACAAGTTGATTTATTTGTATTATTTAATAAATATAGTAATAGTGAATAAAAATAGCTATTCTTCGCTATTGTATACCATTTATTGAAATGATACATTTTTTATTATATTCACAGGTACTCAATATATCTACAAATTCTCTGGAAGTTTTCCAAATTAAACGTCTTCCAAAGTTAAGAATTTTGGATATATCAAATAATAGTTTGACATCTGTTCCGGATGGTATTACTGTGGATGAATTACCGTCTCTAGAAGAAATCTATTTGGACTTCAACCCTATAAAAAACATCTCTTTTCCTACTACAAACCTACCATTTGAAAAGTTGAATGTTATGAGTTTCTGCAATAATCCAGCATTGACAGTTTTAAACGCTGGTGTGTTTAATGGTTTATTCAAAAACGTGGATACATTGCGTCTATCAAATAATCCAACACTGTCTAAGATCCATGAAGAAGCATTTAAAGGCGTGAAAATTAATAAGGTAAGAATGTGAAACAGCCAATAATTAATTTTAAGAAGTATGCTTTAGCACATGGCTAGGCAATAAATAAAATAGATCTAATTTTAAATTTCCTTTTACTGAATCTCACTACTCGTTTGGGCTGTTCATTAATTTATTTTCATTGCGATAATATGGTAGGGATAAGTAAGGCAGAATCAGAGTAAATGCGCCCTTATTTTGGTGGAGGGAGATGGGTAAATCTTGTAGGGAAAACCTCCATCAATACACCCGATCGAGAGTTGAATACGGATCTCCATGTCAGAGGAATCCAACTAGACTATGCGGCTACCATTGCAGATAACATGATTTATGGAAATTGAAATAGTATTTAATACAATTTTAGTATTATTTTAATAAAAAATCACTATTAAACAAATAATATCTTTTTTTAAATAGTTGTAATATTAGACAAATTTGTTGAACACAAAAAGTCAAAACAGTTCACTCATCACATTAATAAAATTATATTTATATTTTAAATAGCTGTTGGTCGTGTTGTGTTAGTTTTTCTTGGGCCCTATTAATAGTGTAAGAATATTCATGAATCTAGGCTAATATTTTCCCCATAATCCAAACATAAACTGATGTTTACTATAAAAATGTAGCTTATATCTAGACTAATTAATTCATTTAAATAGCGTTCGTTACCTCACTCCACACTAAATGTTAGGCCAAGATTTCGTGTTATTTTGGTAGGAAAAGTTCTGTTAAGTATGGTTTTAATTTTATATTTGTATACAATCAGTAATCAGAAAATGTAAGCTCCTCTCAACAATAGTTATATAATGTAGCGTAGCATTGATGCAGGAATTGCCTAAAGAATTAGACCCAAATCTATTTATTAATTATTAATTCCCGGATCACTGGATGACTTTCACCAATAACTAAAATTCAAGACAAGAAGTTTTCTCTAGTTCTTGAGTGTAGAGCACTCCAAAGATAGATTGATTCAAAAATTAACACATATAGTCCACAAAGTGTTTCTCTCAAAGGTGGAAGTGCGTCACTATTCAATTTTTACTTCATCCATAACCACCTCATTGCACCGGTTTTAGTGAAAATATAATTTTCACACATTTTTTACTTGTGTGTTTTACACAATATAATCGTAATTTAGAATGTTACTAATTTACGTTTTTCAATAAAAGTTCCACGGGGATACCTGTAACCTAACATAATAATTATGTATGATGTTTTAGAGGAAGATTTGAAGTAAACAATTATTTTAAAACATTATTATAAAATAGAAACAGATGGTGGTAATAACTTGGAATTTTAGAACTTGGCTTCTTACTCCAATTTGTAGTAGCTGCAACCTAAACTTTTGAATATTGTATAATTTGTATCAAAGTAATTAACTATTTATTCTATAGGTAGGAATGGAGATGGCATATTAGTGAATATGAACTCCCATTTGGGTGCAAAAGAAATCTGCAAACCATTGTAGTATGCCCGATAGAGATTCGAGCCCCGACCTCACCATCATCTGAAATAGACTATTGCGTGTTTGTAGTCTTAAACTATGTGACCATCGATGTGAGTGCAACCTTAATTAACTAATATAAAGATACATAAAGAGAGGCATAATTGTTAATGATTCGTCTTTAAGTTAAGTTGGAAATCATTAGATTGGATTATTTTTATCAAGTCTGCTAGGAATCAAAATCCAGCCTCTTGAATGAAGATAAATGCGTACCAATATACATCCTTGTAGTATGTTATTAAATTAATTACTATATTTAAGTCTTTTTAACATTTCAATTAAGTATGTGTTAAATTATATTGTATAAGTAGGTGTACAGTGAAATGTGAGTTTAAAGTTAAATAGAGTATACAAATAAAAGTGTTATTAATAATTAACATATTATCCGTGGTGTGTTATTTCCACAAGAATGGAAGGAAAGTATAATAATGCCCATTTCCAAAAATCGTGATAAATCGGGGTTTAATGACTATATATCTCACTACTATTAACATGATACATTTTATCTAACACAATTTAATGAGATTGACGCCATATGCAGGGGAAATAATTGGTGATCATCAGTTTGGATTTCCACAAAATAAATTAATAAAAGGTCGAATTTTAATATTCGGCAAATATTAGAAAAAAAAAATTGATAATACAACAAGACGTTACATCCATATACATAGATTTAAAAAAATGCCTATTATTCTGTTAAAAGAGATAAATTATATTAAATATTTGTTTTGGAATGCCAAATAAAACTGTGAAGTTAATTGAGGTATTTTTAAGTGATATCCGTGGCAGGGTACGAGTCGAATGTTACTTATCAGATACTTTCGAAGGACATAAGGAGATGCCTCTACCCACTATGTTTTAATCTATCTAGCCTTAGAATATGCTATAAGCGTAATGTAATAGAGTAGGGAAGGGTTGACATTTAACGGAGCAATGTAGTTACTAGAGTATGCAGATGATTAAGGTTTTTTAAGTAATAGTAAATAAACTGTTGCAAGAAATAAATATATTTTATTGTGGGTTAGTAAGAAAAAAAAGCGTATAACCCGAACTGGTAGTAAAGCGCTAATTAATAGAGATTAAATTACCTAATTAATAGAGATTAAATTACCTTAAACCTTGATTTATAGAAAATTACAAAGTAAACCTATCTTACCATAGTGCTAAAAATCATTCACTACGAACAAATGACTCAGCAACTTATTTAGCTAATTAATAGAGATTAAATTACCTTAAACTTTGATTTATGGAAAATTACAAGGTAAACCTATCTTACCATAGTGCTAAAAATCATTCACTACGAATAAACCGCTCAGCAACTTATTTAGCTAATTAATAGAGATTAAATTAAACGCGGTACTAAACAAAAAGTAAAAAACAAGTTTAGATGTGAACGCTGAAAATACTAAGTATATGATCACACATAGAGCATAGATTATGAGGATAATTTTGAGATTACGGTGAACAACTTGCCTAACATTTGACATTGTTAATGAGTTTAAATATTTACAAACAAAAGCAAGATGAATGCAGTTTGAATAACATATCCAAGAAATGTATGTGGAAAAAACTCGTATGGACAGAGTAAGTAATGAATGGGGTGGTTTGAAAGGGAATCTAAGAAGTAATGTGAAATAAGCGTCTTACGTTGGTTTGGGCATGTTGAGAGGAAGGTAAACTGTGTGGATCAAGAGGAAGGTGTAGGCCACTTAAGACGTGGCTAGATTTTGTAGACGAAGATGTGAAAAAGAGAAACACTAACTGTTTTAATAATAAAATAGCACGCATGACTCTTGTGTGTGGATGTTGTTGAAGGGAAAGGAGTATGCAAGTACAGGGATTGATTTGTGGATAAATCCAGTAAATCTTTAATATGGAGTTTTTTTTAGCTATATGCACAGTTTATTGCCTACCCCATAGGTGACTGCGTTACTAGGTATGTATGTATGTATGTATGTATGAACAATTTTAACTAGCAAATAGTAATAACAATATTAAAGTAGAAATTAGGAAAATAATACAGTCTGGAAACATGTGATAATACTCGGTCAGAAAGTTGTTAACATCTCACCTGTTGTAAAGGAATGTAAAACTAAGAATATACATAATAATAGTTTCACAATTGTTCTTTATAGCTGTGAAATTTAGTCTCTTGTCTTACATAAGGAAAAAAAATTAGGGTGTTCGCAAACAAGGATCTTAGCAATATACTTGTTCCAAAAAGGGATGAAGTTACTGGTGTGAATAGTAGGTTACATAATGATGATTTACATACCCTGTACTCATTACAAGACATTGTTTGTATAGTAAAATCTCACATATTACGGTGAATAGGGCATGCAGAGCTAATAAGATATTCTAGAACCATGTTCAAAGTAATGACTGGTAAACCCAATGGGAAGAAACCATTGGGAAGACCTAGATGCTGATGGGAATATAATATTAAAATTGAATTTAAAGAGATAGTATATAGTGAGGTGGACTGGGTATAACTAGCTCAAGATAGGGATAGGTGGAGTATTTTTCAAGTGTGTCAACTTCCGAGTTTCTTAAGCTATAGAGCAGTGGTTCCGAAACTATTTTGATCGCGACCCTTTATATGAACTTTACCAGGTCTGGCGACTCAAAGGGCACCCAGATATAGTTATAAATGTCTATTATTATTGGCATTAGTGTTTAATAATTTAATTTAACTGACTTAATTTAAATGGCTTATACATAATAAATTCCAATAACGTCTTAAACAGACACGTCATAAAGCTCAATATTTAGTGGGTACTGAGGTGAGATTTTTTTTTTTTACGTTTTTTTTAGAAAAAATGTTCTATATCGATGAATATTAATAAATGAATTTCAGTGGATTTTAAAACGAAAATTATTTAAAAATCTATTATGAAAATTTGAGTTGTTTACAAAATTTGATAAGTGATAAAACAAAGTTTTCCAGTGACTGCCATGTTGCTAAATCGTTTTATATGTGAGCTCTTCGAGCTTTGGTTTATTTTTACTAATAGAGCACAACGCAGGTCATGTTGAGATTCTAAACAATTTTACTTTCTTTCTATCTTTCAGGTAGAGAAAGTATTGTGATCGTCAAAATAATAGAGCTCCAGATTTTCGACGTTTCATGACCCCCGAATTCAAAAAAAGTTGTTTTTGAATTTCCGTCTGTCAGTACCTCGGACTAGAGCCTAAACTGTTTTACCGATCGGGCTAAATCTTGGTATCTAGGGCTTTCATAGGGTTGCCCCAAGGGGTTTTTGGAATTGGATATCCAACCCTAAAATTAAGGGTAGTTTCTTAAAGGGTGGAAAGAGAAAAAATTGATTTAATCAAATTCGGTTTTAATGGTTTTGAATAAATTTGATTTATAAGCTTTGATGAATATTACAAACCAAATGTATACTCTCAATTTTTCGTCAAAATGACTTTAAGGGTTCTGATCTGGTGTGTTAGTTCTAATTTTTAATTATATCTCAGTAAGTTTTCGAGATGTGAAATTACTTATCATTGGATACATGTAGATTTATTTATTTTAAACTTCTTTTACTGGAAATATATTTTTATAAAACAAACAGTTTTCAAGACATACGCAAATACATATTTTTTTAAAACTTTTTGAACACTTAAGGTAAATAATTGCGACCGTAAAAAAAATCTAACCTGAGATGTTGATGGATGTTGACGTTTCATGACCCCCGAACCCTAAAAAGTGGTTTTTGCAATTCCGTCTGTCTGTGTGTCAGCTTAACCTTAAAATTAAGAGCAGTCTACCAAAGGGTGAAAAGAGAAATATTCTATTTTCTCAAAATTGGCTTTAACAAGTTTGATTTAAAATTTTATCCAAGCTTTGAACAAGATTATAAACAAAATGGCTATTTTGATTTTCCTATGAAAATGACTTTTAGGGCACTTTACAGAAGCGGAAATTTCCATCTCCCCGCAACTATTTGAGATACTAAATAACTTATCATTAGGGCTAGGATTTTGATGACTTAAAAATTTCTATAAAATGACCTATTTAAAATGCATTTATGACCCAAAAAATATTAAAAATGCTCTTTAAAACAAAAAAAAAATTAACAAAAAATATTTAGTTTTTTCTTACTTAAACAAGTAAACAAAACCTTTGAATGTAATTTAACGTTACGTTTCTGTGCCAAACTGAAAGTTTTTATTTTGTCAACAAAAAATATCCCATATAAAATAAAACAAGGAAAATACTTAAAATTCAACTTACATTTTCTGACAGTTTAATTTGGCATGGAAAACTTAAGAGTTTTTATTTCTACAGTCCAGAATTTCAATGAAAAACAAAAATCATGTGCAGATTTTCGAAAGAGAATGATTTTATATTATCTGCTAACAATGTCTTAAACATAGAGAAGCTCCTTTCCACTTTTACTGACACTACAGGAGCATACTTGAAATAAACTGCGTTGCTTTGTTTAAAATCTCCTGAAATTTCACCAAGGGAAAAGTTTTTCCCTGATAGCACAACTGCAACTAAGCACAGATTTTCATAGCTTTCATTTATTAAAAAAAACTTGCTCAATTTTCTTTTGCACAGCCTTTCCCACTTTTCCAGTCACAATATGTTGGTAATTCACAACTTTCTTTAACAAATCTATTTGATCCACTAATAGCACTGCTGACTTCTCCAAGGAAGTACTGGCACTAGGCAGAAATCCAAAATTCGACTTTAGGTAGGAAAACTTAATTGTGATTTTAGGATCAGAATGAAGTTCATGCGCAACTTTAATTTAGGTCGCTTCATTGCTGTCAAATGAGTCGATGATCTTATCACAACTTGGAAGTTCTCACAGTAATAGTTGCATACTTCAATCCAAGTCCCCCACCTGGTTAAAATAGGAGCCGACAGCAAAGGAACGTTCGGTGACTCCAACTTAAATGATGCCACTCAAGATGGGGCATTCAGAAAAACTTTCTTCACGCACCCAATTAGCTGGTCAACTTCGATGAATTGCTCTCGTATCTCTTCAGCAACTCTGTGACAGGCATGTGATAGACATATTAGGTGCACCATTTTTTATAACAGCGCTTTCAGAGCATTAGCAACCTTTATCATGTAAGGTGCAACATTAGTCACAAAGAGCAGAACATTGTCGTGCTGGATGCCATCAGGCCATTTTAAGTTCGAGGACATACCACTACGTTAGTTACATATCGTACTAAAGAGTCAGTTTTCTTATCCATAGACACCCATATTTTCTTTTCTGCTACTTTTTCTCGTTTCTTCTTCATGGTGTTTTCATAGCAACGGCTGACATAATTTTTTCTTAATGTGGAGGAGTCCAACAAAGACTTCCCAGTGTGCTCTTCTAAAAAGACGCGCAATCTCAGATTGTTAACTTTGCTCAAGGGAATATCAGCACAAATGAAGGCTTCGCACAGTTCTTCGTAAAATGCAGAATGTTTTGAAGACTTGCTGGTTTGGCCAAGGATAATTTGCTGTGGTTTTATCATCCTGTAATCGCTGAAGACGTCGTTCGTGATTTTCTCTCTTGGCACTCTGCTGCAGAGTAAATTTCTTTTCTGTGGCAATTCTCACGTCACAGATTTTGCAATATAGTATCTGTCCATCGGTAGAGAATACTTTTTCATCGTATTCAGCAACGAAAAGTTTTAATTTATGTGAGGCACTTTCTTTCACTTTAGGCTTGTTGAACGTTGAAATTCACATAAATAACCTGTGCAGCTTCTGAAAGATATAGATACACCGAGTCACCGTTAACTGCAAAACTTGCTCAGACTAGATTAGACGAGTTAATTTACAGTCCCATTATGTTAGAGGGAAGAGGGAAGAAGAACTATCCAGCTATTACCGGCTTGAAGGAAGAGACAGGGGAGGGATGGAAGTAGTCTCACCGCCGTCTTGGCACCACCGTTTGCTATGACGTGTGCAGAGATGGTCTAATCATGGGTAATTGACTCAAAAGTAAAAAAAATACCTAAAATGATCTAAAACCTTTTAAAATGACATATTAGCGTAAAACACGGACAAAAGTCAAAACATGCTTTAACAAAGCTACTTAAATCAGTGAAGTTTCTTATGAAACACATTTGTATGTACTTGAACAACGTTCCAGGTTTGCCAAAAAAAAAATATGCAAAATCAACAAAATCCTAGCCATACTTATCATTGTAAAATTGTATTACTATTAAAAATAAAAAACTTTTGTTTGAAATATATTTTTCTAAAACCAATAATTTCAGAGATATTAGCAAATATATTAGTACAATTTTGTGAGCTTTAGTTGTGAAGAGATACTACTTAAGTTTAAACGCAATAATTTTCTAATGCAATTGAATAAGCAAATAAAAAAGTTTCTCAAGAAGTTGATGTAGAATGTTTATAAAAGTAGTAGTGACTTTAAAATTGATTTAATTGGTTTAGTTTCGTAAAGGGGGTGCGCGCCCCCGTGCCCCCTCCTGGATCCGCCCATGATACAGCAATGATCTATCTCTCTCATTTTAGATTCAATAGTCAATACCTACCTATTTTATTGGTCAAAATTTATATAATAGAAATTTAATAGCAATGCGATAACCATAATATGTGCATCCCCTAATAAAATGCCGAAAATTTTAACCAGAAATCAAAATTTTAATACGGAGTGTTGGCTCTTGTGGACCCAATAACGATATTTTTTATTGTTCCAAATATACAAATGAAGACGTTAATTCTTTAAGAATAAAATTATAAAATTTAAAACCTTGAGTCAAATAGTTTTTACGTTTGTACAGCGCAATTTGTTCTCGGGTTTGCTAGCGTATATTATATTACACATTTTGAGTAAATAGCTCTATTTTTGGAAATAGATCGAGAAAGTTCATGCGGAGTTCCGTACCTTTTATTTCTTTATTCTTGATCATCCCAATGCTAAAAATACTTGTTCACAAAGCTATATTGTTTGGAAAAGGAGAAGAGCCTTTTCAGCTTCCCGAGCTAGAATAGGCTTGTACTTGAGCTGGGTTCGAAATTCAAAGTACGGAAGACTTTAAAAACGTTGTTTCTTTACTTGATTTACCCGGAGATCTAAAAGTTATTTTTGAAATCTAGGAATATCTTCTCCGAATTCTCTGACGTTAACATTGAATACATTCCTTAAACAGATGTGCTTCTGTAGGTCAACATTTTCTGGCACATGGCTGTTCAATTTTTCTTGTAACTTTTAAGATGACTTTCTAAAACAGATTGAATGTCGGTTAGGGATATTTATGACGCATCTTCCAGATTAGTACTTAACTCAGGAAAGGGGTCAGTTTTTCCTGAAGCTATTTTTTCTCTCCAAAGCCCAAGTTTTTTCTTGACGTAAGTAATTTTTTCACCAATGTCTATCATTGTTTGATTTTGGCTCTGCATATCTGGATTTAGTTAATTCGTGTTCCTGAATATGTCGCACAAATAAACTTGTTTTGTTATCAGTCAGCCTACGGGGCCTGCGGTTTTTAGTTCAATTAGCCGTATAAGAATCTTCCCTTTAGATAGCCATCGAACTTCAGAGTGAATCACCAAGCCCTGATGATTTTATCCCATCTCCTCACATATTTTATGGAAAATACGTTTGCTCAAAGGTCTGGCCTTGACGAAATTCACAATTTGGGTGGCATCATCAAGA
This sequence comes from Timema monikensis, assembly GCA_902151445.1. Classification (NCBI taxonomy): domain Eukaryota; kingdom Metazoa; phylum Arthropoda; class Insecta; order Phasmatodea; family Timematidae; genus Timema; species Timema monikensis. Next base: position 87,792 of record CABFVZ010002252.1, on the reverse strand, counting down.
GCCACGTAGATCTCTGGTTGCCAACGTTGAGAGGCCAAGATTTCCCGATGTAATTAACAGTCACTTATTATTAGATCCGGGTTTTCACCTTTGATGTTTGATGCTATTGTTGGAAATTGGTAGGCCTACTAATACATGGTCTTCCCCACAAAGAGTTTTCGCCATTGTCTCTGCTGCTGACTTTACGAGTTCTTCCCCGATGTAACGGGGTTTCTTATATTTTTCAATAGTCCACGCAACTTCAATGGACACCAAGGAAGTTTTTCGAAAGAAAAATCTGAAGAGGAAGCATCTATCCTCCTGCATTTAGCTTGTTAATCTTTATCCTTCTAATAACTGAGGGCCGTATTCAAAAACTTGACTAAATGATTGCTTTGTAGACACTAGCGTAGGATTGCTTGCTTCATCATATGTTAAAAGTGGAGCGATAGTGTGCTCGGGACTACACTATCGATTCACTTAACATTCATCATACGCTCTTTCATACCACCCTTAGTGTCTTTCGACGAGATTTAGATGAACCGAACTCAAATGAAGCTTAAGTAAGCCTGAAAAATTTTAAATGTTCTCCTTTACAAAGGAGCAATATTTTCCTTTTGAAAATAATTCTCTCTATACGGTATCTTCGTAGTGCTATAACGTTTCACAAACACCTACCTTTTAGATTTACTTAGTATTTGTTCAAATCTTTTTACTATATATATATATATATATAATCTTTTTACTATATATATATATATATATAGTAAAAAGATTTGTCAAATCTTTTTACTATATATATATATATATATAGTAAAAAGATTATATATATATATATATATAGTAAAAAGATTTGAACAAATACTAAGTAAATCTAAAAGGTAGGTGTTTGTGAAACGTTATAGCACTACGAAGATACCGTATAGAGAGAATTATTTTCAAAAGGAAAATATTGCTCCTTTGTAAAGGAGAACATTTAAAATTTTTCAGGCTTACTTAAGCTTCATTTGAGTTCGGTTCATCTAAATCTCGTCGAAAGACACTAAGGGTGGTATGAAAGAGCGTATGATGAATGTTAAGTGAATCGATAGTGTAGTCCCGAGCACACTATCGCTCCACTTTTAACATATGATGAAGCAAGCAATCCTACGCTAGTGTCTACAAAGCAATCATTTAGTCAAGTTTTTGAATACATATATTATATATATATTTATATACATATATATATATATTTATATATACATATATTATATATATATTTATATACATATATATATATATTTTTATATATATATATATATATATAAATTGCTATTTTGATTTATTTTGTAATGTGTAATTAATATTATTTTTAAAATACCACCTAAGTATGACAATGTGTACATGTAAAGCAAGTTGAGGGCTATTGCATGATATGCCTTCATTATAAGGAATAAGTCTGACAGTGATTGAAAGAAACCATTCCGAATAGTGTAGTTTAGGAAATACTGGAATGTCTGATGTTGTAAGAAATAGTTTAATTCTATTATATATAATAAAGTATATTTATATTGTCCTTATTTATTTTAACCTTTATGACAATATTTCAGATTGATCTGAACTCGAACGCATTTACCAGTGTTTCACAAACATTGCTTGACTGGAAGACGCTCCAAACAGTTGATCTTCAAGATAATCCATGGCATTGCGAGTGTTCCTTGCAATGGATGCTCGATATTGTAGTAGCGAAACTATACAAAGCAGATCAAGAGCTTCTCTACAATCTCAAGTAAGATTTTTATACGACTAGTTCATACAAACGTGCTAGTTTCATGTTTTATTCCAACATACTGATATACCATATTTATTGTTTTTAAAACATATTTGCTATAACTTGTAACAATAAGCTATTCTACTATACAGAAGCTTAGTTGCAATAATAAAGTCTTAGACATGGATTTTAGCACGCCTAGAGAGCAAGAAAATACCAAGAGAAAAAATTAGAGTAAGCCAATACACTATGCCTACACAACAGAACCAAATCAAAATTTGTAAAATTAATATAAGCCATCAAACTCGACCAATCAACAAATGTATTAAACTTCTTTATCATTGACAAAAAGGTAATAAAATGAACACAACTTCTACATTCAGGCTGTTATTTTACAAAATTGAAATAAATGTAATGAACAACTGCAATTTGAAAATAAAAACAATAATGAATATAAATAAATATTTACTCAAAGATTTACAAATCCTATAAACAAATTCCTAATCAGCTTTACCTTCCAAAAGTAGTAACATTACTTTAAAGCCCACGGTATCAATACAATAGTTTCACCTCCAAAACATTCCTCAGAATCCAATTTATGCATATACAGGGTGTACCGTGAAGAAACCAACAAACTCCACCAGAGTGTTCTAGACACCATTTGAAATCAAAGAGCCAATGTGCACAAAAGGGTTATGTGACACCCTAGTGGAGTTACAGACACATGACAGACGTACTTGCATGTAATTAAAATAACAAACGTAGGCTACATAACTGCAAATATTTATTATTTTGATGTTGATTGACAAGTTACATCCATCAATAATAACAATCAATTTCACACGTACTGTTTAAAATAATGCCCCCCCTCCCCTTCAGCCCCAGTCACGTTGCATCATGGCGTGCTCTCACAAAAAGTCGGCAAGTTCGTTTCTGAGGACTTTGGTGGCGTCGTTTATCGCTTGTATTTAACTGCTCTCTTGTTTATGGTTTACGTCTGCTGTTTCTCAGTAAAAGAGTCGATTTAACCAGATGTGGATATTCACCTTTTTAATTCTAATTATGTCTAGAGCACACTGGTGGAGTGTGTTGGTTACGTTGCTGTACACTTCATATATATTAAAAAACTGCGGGTATTTAAAATTTAGAGTAATTCCACCCTCTAGCACTATCATCATCACACACACATGACCTTATTATTAATTATTATACATTGACTCTTCAACAATGTTATCCATGATTACAGGCACAAATTACATTTAAACCTACGTTTTTAACAACAAATTATTTTGTCATGCACCACATGCACCATCCTTGTTTTCTACAAGAAACTAGAGATCCATAATATTCTTTAAAGAAAATATTTAAAATATCAATAAGGTAGGCTTTTTCTTGGTTAGATTTCACTTTATATAATATATTCAACACACTCAATTCCATAGTTTATTTTATTTCAATCTAATAGTCTTCCTTAATTTATTCTCTCATTTAGTTTCCCGATATAGTATTAGCAGCGAAACATGTTTATAAGAATTGATTATTTGTTGGGCCTGTTGAAAGCGTATATTTTGGTGTTAATATATGAACATTATTTTTTAATAATTTGTTAATATGTAAACTAAAATTTATTTATCAAATCCTATAGTTTTAATAAAATTTGTCAGATTATTATTTTCATAATTTATTTAATATAACTTCATTTTTAAATTTCTTAACACCTCTTGTTAAGATGAGCGTCAGAAGCAAGGTTGGCCTAAGGGCTTCATGCATTCTAGGCGAGACTTAAAATTTTCAACTCAGTTGTATTCGCACCCCCCATGTGACGCAAAATAGAAATAATAAGGCACAAAAAAAGGACAAAAAATAAAATATTAAATAAAGGGCCCCTAATACACACTTAATCAATCAAGCAAAAAATATTATCCCGTCTTCCCTTCCTTTTTGCTTAAAATCTTAGAAAGTTTTTAATTAAATGTGAATTTGATGGGCCACAAATGTCACAAAACCACAAAAGTGATTATAATACTAATAAATATTTAATGTATATATTATTCTTAGAATTGGATTACATATTTTGATAATATTATTTCTTTAATTAGAAATCATTATTGGGTTACTTAATTTAAATAATTATTTTTTCAAACAAAAAATAAATAAATACATACACACATACATGCATACACATATATATAGTTGGAAATCAATTCTAAGTTCTAGGAACCTTTTCTCCTCAGGCGGCCCTGGCCAGATGTGAGGACCAGCATATATTTAACATGGGTATGATCCTATTTCACTAGGGTATAGGCTACTTTTAGCATACATAGTTGCTAGTAAATATATATAAATATATATATATATATATATATAAATATATATATATATATATTATTCATTTATACCTCAAAACGTTATTTGCATTAGAACCAATATCTTATAAAATATAATAAACAATCAATAAATAGTCAAATCAAGTCATTAATTAATTATAAATAAGTCAAAGATCAGTATTCGATAAGATTTTGACAAGTGATTGATTATCAATCATTGACTAGTCATCAATTAATCACTCTTTAGTACTCAATTAGCTATCTATTTTTTACACATTTGCTATATAACATATCACAAAACAACCATACAACAATCTCTTAAGAGAGCTCAATGTTTGTGGCACAAAAAAAGTTTTAAAGTTACCAACAACCTCCAAAATGGCCTTCCCAATCCCGTAATTACAAATATAATTCAAAATTATACTTAAAATGTCAACCAGAACTAAAATAAGACGACTACAATCTAAGATAGCCGCTCTGGCCTTAAAATTGTCTATCATTCTCAAAACTAGTTTTTTAGTTTCAGAATGAAAAAAATTGGATTCCAAAACCTAAAAGATCCTCTAAATCAAGTCCAAAACTATTGTTCTAAACCCAGAAGTTTAATCATACACAAAATTACTAGCTTAATACCAAAATATCCGAGTGAGCCAAAAATTGGCCACCCTAATCTCTAAATGAATTGGATTAAAGTAAAAACCAATTTAAATGATTTGAGTTTATTAACATGGCCAAATATAACATTTAATAGCAGTATTATATACATTCAATATAATCGCAGAGGTAACTGCAGGTCTTATGGAAAGAAAAAAAATATCTTTGCTTCCTCGGTTAACTGTTGACAATTCTCCTCACTTCCAGCTATGTCGGAAAAGGGTGTGCTGGGGTAAGAATGAGATATTGACAACTTCGACAAGCCAGCGCTGCAAAATTTATTTTATATTGGAGAAAGAATTGTCCCCATGTAAAACGAGAGAATGACAATGATGTCTCCTAATAATAGCCACGAAGTTACCTCAAAGATGATATTGGATGTAGCTAGTTAACCACTATCCCAAAGTAGCCAAACCGTAAGGGTATCTAAGAACAAAAATAAATCTTGATCATAGCCCGTCGATAGAGTCTAAGTATTATTATCAGGTATGTAAGTTTCACTGTTATCCTGTAATATTCAACACTATAAAAGTATATTAAATAAAGAGGTGATAGAAATAACGATCTTGGATTGCTTAATATAACCGTGGAGGGATGATGCAGAGAGAGAGAGAGAGAGAGATAGTGGGAAATAAGGGAGGGATTGTAAAGTGAGGTTTGAGAGACGGTGGAGTAAATAATCGAAAGAGTTTTTTTTATTAGTAAGAGGGAATAATATATTAAAAAGTGATTCCGGTTAGAGAAAAGAAAAGGTTATTAGAGGAAATTATTAAAGGTTCTCTACAAAAATATTAAAACATTATTATTATTATTGTTAGCACCGCGTCTTACTACCCGTTCAGGTTATACGCACTTACGCTAATGTGTAATGGTAGGGTGATTGTGAGATGAAATGGAGGACCTACAGTTTAAAGTGGAATCCGAACCGCGGTGGAGGCCTAGCAATATTAAATTATTATTATTATTATTATTATTATTATTATTAGCACCGCGTCTTACTACCCGTTCGGGTTATACGCACTTACGCTAATGTGTAATGGTAGGGTGATTGTGAGATGAAATGAAGGACCTACAGTTTAACGTGGAATCCGAACCACGGTGG
>CABFVZ010002252.1:48893-81643 GCA_902151445.1 Timema monikensis | reverse complement strand
CTTCCTTCACCTCTGACAAGACATCTTGTGAATGTGGGGAATGCCAGGCCTCCACCGTGGTTTGGATTCCACGTTAAACTGTAGGTCCTCCATTTCATTTAACAATCACCCTACCATTACACATTAGCGTAAGTGCGTATAACCCGAACGGGTAGTAAGACGCGGTGCTAATAACAATAATAATAATAATAATATAGTAGAAAATTTATGAGGAAAGCATAAAAGGATGATATTAATATTGATTACAATAGTATAAAAAGGGCAGCTGTTTGAGATTAAAACTAGAAATCTCGCCATGGCAAAATATTCTGTAGTATGGTTGTTTAATTTGGAAAGAGAAGTGAGGAGGAGGGATCAGGGTGGTAGTGAGATGACTGACGGGTGGGATAGCTAGAAGCCTGGCATAGGTTTAATGTTAGGGGTGTATCCTGAAATAGTGACAATATATTCAAAGAACGTGAGTAAAGGTTCGAGAGAGCCTATATATAAGGAAAGGTAGGATTGAAGGTGGTAATCTGATTGAACATGAACCTGTCAATATGATAATTTCAATTTTAACTCATAAAATAACTTTCAATATAGAAATATAATAACACGTTATAAAATTAATTAAAAGTAATAAAAAAATTGACGGTAATTATGCTCATATGCTAATAATTAAAATTGCAACTTATATACTCACACAGCCAAAAGATACATTATATAAATACTAATTTAAAAATTTAAATACGTGTTCATGCAAATATTTATAGTTATTATCCTTTTATACCTACAAGGATATGATTAACTATTACTAAAATAGTTAAAGTATTTACTTGGGGTAGAGGTTTTCTTATAGGCATATTTCCTCCACTAAGGTCCTCTAGGTTTCAATCCCCTCTTTACAGACCCAAACAACACTCTACCCCCCCAAAAGATCCAAAGCATTTCCTTCACTAATGGATCCTAAGTTTCATTCATTACACACACCCACAAAAAACCTTTCCTACCCAAAGATCTAAGGTATGTTTTGAAAATATTTAAAATTGTTTAATTTGATTTACCGGGTCCTGGTCGTTATAAATAGATAGATAGATAGATAGATAGATCTGTCTTACAACATATCCATTCCTTTTGTCAGTGAACTTAGACCGCCAATGCACCCTGTCCTCTGCCTCTTCTTTCAGCTTCCAGAATTTTCTTCTTTCCTTCAAGTCATCCAATATTTAAATTCTCCTTTTTCCTAAGCTTCTTTTTCCCTCGAATTTGCCTTCTATGACGTAATGCAGAAGACAGTTTTTCCAAAGTATGTGTCCAATCCAGTTTGCTCTGTAACAAAGAATTACATCCAAAATGGTTATCTTCTCAATAAATCTTTTTATGACTTTTTCACTTGTCCCCCTGTCTTCCTACCTGGTCTTCCCAAGTCTTCTATAGCATCACATTTCAAAGATCTATAATTATTTCTTTTCCATTTTTCTAGGAGTCAAAGTTTCTACTTCATATGGCGCGATGCTCCAAATGTAGTATTTCATCAGACTATTCCTCAGTTCTAAGCTCAACTTGCTGGTCAGCAGTAACTTCTTCTTTTTTAAAGCTTCCTTGGCCATGGCAATTTTCAACCCAGTTTCCTTGTTGCAGTAGGTACCCTTTATCAGCAGATTTCCCGGGTACTTGAACAGCGAGTTATGAACCTCAATCTCCTTGGCACTGGAAATCCAGTCTAAATTCGATTATTATTATTATTATTATTATTATTATTATTTTTATCACCGCGTCTTACTACCCGTCGGGGTTATACGCATTTACGCTAATGTGTAATGGTAGGGTGATTGTGAGATGAAATGAAGGACCTACAGTTTAACGTGGGATCCAAACCACGGTGGAGGCCTGGCATTCCACACGTTAACAAGTTGTGATTAATACAAGTTTTGTCAGAGGTGAGGGAAGGGTTTGGCAATCAGATAAATCTGTGCCGGGATGGAGGATTGAACCCCGGACCCATAGCACAGAAGTCTGACACCTAAACCCTAGACCTCCAGGGTACTCGGGGTCTAATTAGAGAGTGACATGTTATACCAACCAATCATCAATATGGGCCATAGTAAAATTTAATATTCCAGTACTATATTTTCTAAATGAGTTATTCGACAAAACAATCTTACAGCAGCAAACAATATCATAAGGATACAATACTACTTTAGTTTGTTTTGTATATTTTAAAATGCTATAATATTTATATAAGAATATTTATATTAATATAATTTTTTTTAATAGGTGTGCCTCTCCAGCAATAGTAGCTGAGAAACGTATGGTTCACTTCTATAACTGGACCAAACCAGCGTTTTGCTCTGGGTTCGAGCAGCTCCGAATGAACCCTGGACAAAATGACCCGTCTTCATCATCTTGGTTGGGCACCTCTAATGCTGCCATCATCGTCGTCTGCAGTCTGCTAGGGGTTCTGGTATTGCTCGTAGCTTTGGGCATCTTCCTTCAGCGGAAACTGAGTGCCAGGAGAAGAATTAAGAATAGACGGTTTTAGTTTTTATGAAGTTAAAGGTATATTTAGTTTGGCTAAGTCTGTGAGAATCTAAAATTTTCAATTTTCAATCTGATCCTAATCTTTGTTTAGTGACTCGAATTGATTCAAAATCGAATAATATACTCTCGACATTTTTTAAATTGTGGCTGTATTAAATATTTATAATATATTTTATCAAATTAAATATTAATTGAATATTTAATATTCTTAAAACAAATCTAAATCACATATTAGACTAACTTATGTATAATTTTTTTAACTCACCCCAATAAAAAATCAAGTTCATCAAACCCTTATAATTTTACATGATTCCAAGTAAAATAATGTGAGTTTACTTGTTAAATTGTAAGTGATACATTAACATGACATGTCGGTGACCTGGTGGTCTAGGAGTAAGGTGTCAGACTTCTGTGCTGGCGGCCGGGGTTCAATCCTCGGTCATGGCACAGATTTATCTGATTACCAAACCCTTCCTTCACCTCTGACAAGACATCTTGTGAATGTGGGGAATGCCTGGCTTCCACCGTGGTTCGGATTCCACGTTAAACTGTAGGTCCTCCATTTTCATCTCACAATCATCCTACCATTACACATTAGCGTAAGTGCGTATAACCCGAACGGGTAGTAAGACGCGGTGCTAATAATAATAACATGACATGTTTCTTTTAAAAACTATATTCTAGTAATAGCTCAGTTAATGTCCATAAAAAGTTCGCCATTTAAATTCTAATTTTAAATTAAATTTTATTGAATACGAATCTGAGACCTATTTGGAATTATAAATTCTAATTTTATTTGAATCTTTCAACTATTTAAATTCGGAACTACGAATCGAATGTGAGTATTAATCAGATTCAATTTCAGATTTGTAATTTTGAAGCTTCACACAGGCTTAGACTATGTATTCACGTTCCTATTCAGATGTTTGCAAAATATACTGTGTGTATATTTGGTTGTGGCCAAAGTGCAACATATAGTTGGTCCTAAACTCCATTTCCCTCCTGTATTTTATTGAATTGAAAGCGCGATCAAGAAAGGGAAGACGAGTGATGATGNGGGGGGGGGGTAGAACGGAAGCAAAGATATAGTGGATAGAAAGTTCGAAGTGGTCTACCGAGTACCGGTGAGATCCACTTTGCTGAAGGGAAAATGGCGCAGCTGAGCCGGAAACAGCGGTCGCTCGTTACCGCTTGTCGCCCGTGACGTCACTCGACTGGAAAGACAAGATGCTCCACGTAATTGGAGTGGTTTTAGCGGGGTGACATCTTCATCGCTCAGCCATTGTGGTTTAATTGTTGGGTGATGACGTCAGGGCTACTTGACACGATCGAAACAAAGGCGCCATGTCAATGCCCAAGCCCTAGTGTCACCCAGGGCTCTCCACTCACTGCAACCTTTCTTCTATCCCCTGCTACCCACCCCTAACCCTTTCCATCATTAGTGGCTTTCCTGCTCTAAACAAAGGAGACCGTTTTATTACAGGCTTTTTAATGTTTTACGAGAAACTTGAAACAGGTCAGGCCTCTCTTCGCCACTGTTCCTATCGTTTAAAATGTCTCATCTTCGATAATTGTCATTAGTTGTAAAGGTCTGACACCCTATCTCAGTCATCTATCTATTGATATAAGGATTTCTGGTTCGATTCCCAGAATTACTAAAAAATGTATCATTGTTGACATTGGGTTCTCCCTTTCAAAGTGATTAAATAACCACGGTAGGACTGGATTTTGAGAATGTTCTAGTATTAAATATAGTTTGTAAGTCGATTTGTGAAATAATTAGTTGGATTATGAAGTGCACATTAAATACCCAACGTGTAATAGATAAGTAGGTTTGAGGTTGGATATGTTAATAAAATGTTTAAACCAAAATATTTAAAAATAATATAGATATAAGTAAAAATACCGTAATAATGTTTTATTGATCAACATTTATGTTGTAAAGAGATGCCTTCAAGTTAAAATCTGTTTTATACAAAACATGTTCATTACTCAAAGTTTGTGCTTGGATAATAGTTTTAGAAATGATTTTTAAATAATCATTTTGATTTATAATCTTATAATTAGCTTATATAAAGTGTAACGCAATATCATCTGTTGTCATATGTGTTTTATTATTATATAGTTATATATATTTATTTTATTATATAGTGAACCAAATTGCAGGTAAGATTAGATTAAATTAATTCGTAGTGGGTAAATGATTTTTTTTTTTAAGTTTAGACTTTAAATTGAGAAGAGGAAAATCATCATTGTAATTTTTTTTGTTTATTTATGGATTATTAAATATTTATCTCATGCTAACTATAGCAATAATTAATACATTTTCCAGACGCATCTAGGAACAGAAACACAAATTAGTCGATTCCCACCAACTTTGTTTTGAAAATTCAATTTTAAATTTAGGTGTGGTAGTAAACATTTATTAATAGTATTGTTTTATGTCATTGTTATGATAGTTAAATATCTTTGAAGTTCATTCAGATAATTTTGTATTAGGCCTACCTCTGTTTGTATCAATATAAAGTGATGATTAGCTTTGCCACACCCATTTTGTTGACCCTAAAAATCATAAATTTCGTCTTGTTTATTTTGTTAGGGATGGAAAGGTAGTGGTTTATTCCCTTTAAATTTAAAATAAGTTGGTTCTCACTCTGTCTCTACACAAATGTGAGTGCTCTTCCTCGAAATTATTCCTTCCTCATTCATATATCGTTAGTGTAAATATGTGGATGGCCCAGCTGAATGGTAAAACGTGGAGCGTGGAATGACTGTTTTGTTTCTAAACATAAAAATTGACTCAAATATAATAGAGCCTTAAGATACAATTATACAGTACACATTGGATATTATAGTTTGCAATACCATTTTTAAAAATTGGTTAACAGTTTAAAAAAAAAGCATTTTTTTTTGTGTGTGTGTGTTTTTAGCACTGTGTATTACCACCTATTCAGGTTATGCCCTTATGTACTTATTAGGCTAATGGGTTAGGAATAAGGAAGGTTGAATTGGTGAATTTTGTGGATGTACCCACCTTTGTGTGAGGAGAGAGAGTGGGAAACCGTTTAGGGGATAACACTCTCAGTATATCCAACCGGGATCGAACCACGTTCTCCCCGTCATCGGAAGTCTAGTATATTGGGAAAGTAGTGCCTTAGACCATGCGGCCACTGAAACGGGTCACTTAATGTTATTTATGGTGGAAAACACACCATAAAAACTTAATTTGGAGTCATTTTCAAATACATAACTTCAAATATTCAAAAATTAATCACAATTAAATTATTCTCAAATGAAAATTTCTCAGAAAAACAGGTTTAAGGTGTTACTTATAATGTAAAAGATATCCATTTAGAATCAAATTTCTATGGAAAATTTAGAAAACTTTCTAGATATTAAAAGAAATCAACCTTATACAGTGTTACTTATGATTTATAACATTCCTCAGATCTATATTTTGAACAAAAGTTTTAGAGCTTTATTTTAGCTATAGTTAAAATAGAGATTGGGCACTGAGCTATGATCATATAATATCTAAATATCATGTTTGGATAAAATATATTAAATCATTTCGGCTGTAGTCCTAGAGACAGTCAGAATCGTAGAACACACTTTTTATTTTAGTTTTATGGCATATAAAACGTCAAGGTCCATTATAATATTTAAAATAATCCCAGTTAACATTCTTTCTCTACATGAGAAAGTAAAAACTGATTAACAATCACTAAGGATCCTAAATTTTGCTGTAAGTTTACTTTTTGTTTGGCCCTATTAACACAATAATAGTAGAGCTTCTCCAATATTTAAAATATAGATTTTGACAGAGTGCATCCTGTAAATATAATAATAATAATAATAATAATAATAATAATAATAATAATAATAATAATAATAATGATAATAATGAGTGAGATTGTATAGTTACAAGTAGGTAACTAAACACTAATAACCAATTTATTAAATCGTACAAAGAGTTTGACATTTCATTTAAATATGTTTACCATCTAAGGAGGGCTCAAACTTTTAGGAGGCTCATACATTTTCAGGACAGGACAGAACAGGACCCTTATCGTCGATTGGTGTAATATATAAAGTAAAAGAGACAGGTAAATATAAAGGGCTGAGGCCAGGAAACAAATGAATAAAGTGTTGATAGGAAGACAGGTGAATAGGAGTTTAGGAAGGTAGAAAGTTAGGTATATGAAGGATATGAGGAAGCTAAGAACGAAGGTAGGAAATTATATATATAGTAAATAAAAAAGGGAGGGTGGCTGTGTAGGGAATAGAAGCGGATGAAAGTGGGGAGAAAAGATTGAGAGAAAGGAAGGGATAAAACAAGGATCAAGTTTAGAAGTAAGATCAATATCGAATTCAGCTGTAAGCTGTTGATGTTTCACTCAGCTACTTAGCCTTGTTAATGATTAGTTAGCTTCCTAAACTGGTGATGGTTCTCGTGTTTGGCAGAAAGAGGGGCAGAGGGGGAAGGGTGACCGGGAAATTGTGGGTGAAGGGGAGGTGTTTGGGAGAGATTTCACCATTATTCATGGGTCATAGGGCCCATTTTGTTCCACTAATTGCGCACACAGTTAAGCTGACATTTCTCAAGTTCCATTTCCCTGTGGGCTGCTGTCATGAGGCGAGGCAGAGTAAGGCCACCCATACAAACCCCCCTGCCCAGACCCCATTCTGGGTATCAGACTGGTGTGTCTATAAATTGTATGCACACCAACGCGTTAGATTTATTTTGATGAAAACTTGCTTCTGGAAACCCACACAAATATAACTTCGTATTAAGAAAATGATTACTTTCTGTGGAAGCCTCGGGGCTGTAAATAATTGGAGGCCCCGAAATTAAACAAATGTTTTTTCTTTTTAACATCTTTACATTATCGCTTTTACTTTCTCTCGACACCTTGGAGAGAAAGTATTGTGATCATCAAAAAATTCAAACTCGAGATTTTGATAAATGTCGACGTTTCATGACACCCTGAAACCAAAAAAGTTGTTTTCACGATGCTGTCTATTTGTACCTTTAGCCAGAGTCGAAAATATTTCACAGCTTAGTATTTGGGGTGTTAATAAGGTCCCCCCAGAGGAATTTTTGGAATTAGATGTGAAGCCATAAACTTAAGGGTAATTTACTGAAGGGCAAAAAGAGGAAAAATTTATTTTCTTGAAATTAGCTCTAATTATTTTGATTAACTGTTATATATAGACACTGTTTATTATAAATAATATAGAAATTCTAATTTTATCATTAAAATGATTTTAAGGGTCATTTACACCAGGAGAGTTTTCATCATTTCTCCACAACTATTTTAGATACGAAATATCTTATCAATGTAAAGTTGTATTACTATTAAAGATAAAAATCTTTTATTTGAAAAATAATTTTATAAAAAACCAATAATATTTTAGCTATAATCAAATATATAGCCTATACTTTTTAATTCGGGTCTTTGAAAATGAATTTGATTCTAATACTCCTTGGTGGACAAAGATATTTCTTTTTGCTCAATTTTTCTGTAACAGTATTCCTAGTTCCTAATGCCACAGAGTAAGTAACAGTGTATATTATTTCATTAATGATATTTGATGAAATGAATCTAAAACAATGTATAGCTCTATTATTTTGCTTCATAAATCTTACGAGTTTTTAGTAAATGTCTATTTTACGATAAAACGTGAGAGAAAGTTTGCGCGGTGCACTGTACNTATATATATATATATATATATGCAATGTATGTATGTTATTGCAACAGTTTAAGGAGGCCCCATTGCCCTTCTTTAAATCTGGGCCTTCCCACAACCATGGGGATGTGGGCTAAATGTAAGAACCATCCATTCTGATTTTCTTGTGATGAAGAGGTCAGAATTCAAATCCCAGCCAGGTATACTATTAATATAATATTTAGCAACGCGTCTTACTACCCGTTCGGGTTATACGCTTTAAGTATTAATTACACTAATGGATTAGGAATTGGGAAGGTTGAATTAGAGGAAGTGAACCCACATTTGCGTGGAGGGAGAGTGGAATACCATTTAGGAAAAACCACTCCCAGTTCACCCGACCGAGATTCGAACCTCGATCTCCCCGTCCTCTCAGCGGTCGAGCTCAACACGACCAGGTATACTAACAGTGTTATTTCCTAAATAGTTTCCCATTATATCTTCTCGCATTTGCATGATATTTCCTCTAAATTATACTTTTATCATCTCTACCCTAGCCTAATTAAAATTCTTATATTCTGGTTGGGTAGTAAGATGCGAAGTTAAAAATAATCTAAAAAAGGGGTCACCAAAAGGTTGATCATGAATTACCAGTAGAACGTGGTGGCATTTTTGGTAGCTCGCATGAGAAATTCATTTTGTGGTTTCCAAATTAACTTGCTGTTGAATAGTGTTCCCTCAAGTTTAGAATATGTAAGACTTCCTATCTTTAACCTGCTTTGGAACGTGTGGCGCTCCGTATTAAGACATTGTTATATTATTCCAACCTCTTTGAAGTCCTTTTCAGCTAAATATGGTGAACAACAAAATACATAATTAAGTTTACAAATGAAGGGTACTGGTTGAATATGGGGAATGTCACATTACACATATTTTCCATGACACCAACTTTTATATCTCAGACCCCATAAGGGTCTCATGATTGTCTAACAGCTGGCAGCTCTAGTTTAATTTGAGTTAAAATTGGACTCTACCCCTTTCTCCCTTGTACTGTACCTTTTAAGTGGATATCTTGATAACTAGAGTTGTATGGAAATTAAAATATACAAGAATATTAAAAAATATATATGTTTACGAAAGATAATGCCATTCTTATCAGTAGGTTACACGGTGTTTTTATATATTTGACTATCATTTTGTTTAAGAATATAATACACCCTTTGTTTTCTAGCACTAAAACATTCATTTTAGTACAACATTAACATTATTTTCAGTAAATTACAAATGCAAGCCACAGATACCACTCTTGATTGAACAAATGTGTAACCCGCTTTGGTGGCCGCGTGGCCCATAGCGTCACTCTCATAGTAGACTAAACCTCCAATGACAGATATCTCGAGCTTAGAATGTCGGTCGGGTTAACTGAGGTTTTTTTTTTCCAAAATGGTTTTCCACTCTCCCGCCCCGTAAATTCGGGTACACTTCCTATAAATATAACCTTCCTTATCCCTAAAATAATTAGTTCAGTTAGTGCATGAGCGTATGAACCGAGCTTGTAGTAAGACACCGTGCTTAAAAAAAAAGTGAGATTTATGTGAAGTCAAATTGATTAATAAGGGATGAAGACCGCTTAGCTTTGTACTGATTTTGTCGATAATTTCATTAGATCCAGTTTGTGCTGAAAACAATGCAGGTGATCTATATGAGCCCTTCATCATGCTTTCAAGTTCTGTGTAGTGATTAAGTAGTCAGCATTACGGAATATTTGTTGAGTCTAATCAAATCGACAAATGCTTTGTCGCGAATGTAAAATGCGTGATATTTATTTTTTGCAACGGATTGCTACATCATACTCATTTATCTATGCTAATTGAGGTCAGGAGGATAGAATTTGAAGGAAATGTACTAGAATTTGAGTGCTGAGGGAGTGAAAACACACTTAAGAAAAAAAAAACATTCTCAGTAAGCTCGGCTGGAATATGTATACCTACTTCACTGTCACGGGAAAACCATACTATGTGATCCTGATATCTAGTCCGCTTGTCTATCGATGCGGCTAAATGTTCTAGTTCTTGAAATGCGATTAGGTTTATACATCCATGAAGCAACTTTATTTAGCAAAAACCACTTGCTTTCTTATATTTCAAGTGAGTAGACCTAGTTTGAGTGGTTTACGTTTCAAATAATTGGGTAGCGTCATACTGAAATGTTAGAGCGGGAGGAGGGGAAGTACTCGAGATGCTCAATATTGTACTCAGGACTTGTTGGTTTAAGAGCCTCTCTCACTACACAGATAGAGAATAGCATGGTAGGTAACGCAGGATGAACCAGAAGTCGCAAAAGTGAACCAACGGTTCATGGATGAGGGGACTGAAATTAAGGAAAGAAGAGTGCGAAAGTAAGCTAGAGAATTGTCAAAAAAGTAACTGAATATTCAGTAATGGATGAATTGAAATAAGGAAAGAATACTCGAAGAACGAGATAGTGAGAGACTTGTCAAAAGAGTTAACTGAAGGTTAAGGAACGGCTAAATTGAATTAATAAAATAAGAAGGGAAGGAAGAAATGATGAGAGAGTTGTCAAAAGAGTGAACTGAAGCTAGGTAACCGGTAGTCTTATTAGAAAACAAAGGGATTGATATCAGTGAAATAATTGTAATACAATGTTAAAAAAAATTACAACAAATTTGAAAAAAATAATTATCTTAAAATAAAAATATAACCTTTCACTGATTGTCAATTACTGGCTTTAGTGGGTGAATGGTCTAAGGCGTCACTCTTTTGTTTGACTGGCCTGCTGAAGACGTGAAGATGAGGGTTTGAAAACCAGTCGGGTCTACTGAGGAATGGTATTTTTCATATATGGTTTTCCACTCTCCTTACACGCAAATGTGGGTAGATTACCTCTAAAATGCTTCCTTCCTCATACCTACTGCATTAGAGTAATTGTCATATACGCGTACAATCTGAACAGGTACACGACGATAAAAAAATGTTGTCAAATGAAGAATTTTGAAAACTACAGCGTAGGAATTATCATTTACTGTAGGTAAATGAAAAGGCGATACTTCTAGGGAAATAGCTAGCGTTTCTCTTAATCTACTTGATGCTTTCATTTCAAGTAACACAGATATCTATTTGTCTACTTATGATTGTTTCTAATTAGCAATCCTTAACAATAGTCCTTAGATAGAAAGTTAAAGTTGATACAATTTCTATGAATACTTACGAGGTTACATATCGGAATACTGTGAACAAAATAGTGTGGACTTTACCTGTTACTCACTGCATACCTTACAGTTAACGAGTATTTGGAAGAAATTCTGTGGGTCAAATTCTAGTGAACATAATAAATACCTTCAAGCTAAAAATTTAAAAACAGAGAAGTAATCTTATGAATAAATTACATCGCTCTAATTTTGTGTACGTTAATCTGCATTATATTAACAAGACACGATATGTGGCGGCTTGCGCTGGAGGGGTCTAATTCAAGAGGTGGCGCCTAGAGCCTATTATTATATCAAATAGTGTCTTAAGGAACGAGTGGGTTGATAAGAAGGGGGAAATAGGATGCACCGGTGGTTGGTAGGGGTCACGTGGGAGAGAAGGGAGGACAAGTGTTGTCGGCAAATACTCGCACCAACCTTAAGACGACGATTTTAATTAACTTTCTGATGAATACAATATTGAAGTATGAATATAACAAGTTTACAAAGTCTCACAGTCATTCGTTTCTTTGCGAGATCTGAGGAGACGAGGGAAGTCTCAAGCAGTGTATAACAGTTGGACTACGGAACCTTTTGTCCCAAAGGCTCATATCTTAGTTGGACCACGATCACTGACCAGTAGAATCAGCGTCATATCTTATAGTGTGTTATGTTCGCTCGCCAAGAGGACAATAACTTATAATAGACCTGCAGATGAATATGAATTTGTCCTCACCAATATGTTTTCCTTATATTAGTTTAGGCTAGGCTAGGTTAGATTATCTTAGCATTTTGTTGTTATTTTGTTATTATTCATCACTTGCATTTCACCCAGCTTGGTAAAACATTTACAACCACCCTAAATAGATCGCCACAATAGCTGATGCGAGTTAGCACATCAATACACCTTGTTTACAATTTCCAAGAAGGAACTCATGTCCCATCTGTAGTGTAGGATTAACGCCAACTTTTTAAAAGCAGATGAACTCTTGGATCAACTGTAATGTGGGATTAACGATACCCTTTTAAATGCAAGTCATAACAGGTATACGTGGCCTGTCTCTACATGTAAGGAGACGGGGGATGTCCCTAGATGTGATGAGACACTGGAAATTTCTAAGATATGAGGAGAACAGTAAAGTCCCGAGAAGAAACTAGTAAAGAGATAGGGAAACCCCAAACTGAGTTACACATTCAGCCACCAAGCCTGTGTCCGATAGTGAGCTGGAATACCTGTTATTGGCATTTTTTAAAAAGATTTTTCTGGTGTTGAAGTGAGATTAAGCTGAAAAACCAATTGAAAATTTTAAAGGAAAATTTTCACGTCCCTACCTAAAAATGCGTATAATCCTAACGGGTAGTAAAACATGCAATACTAAAAACAATTTTTGGTAATACTGTATGTAAATTGAATTTGTCACAATCAGTTTGAATTCACTATCTTAAAAGATGTGCCTTATTTAGAACCTACATTTCAAAAATTGTTTTTTGAACTAATTTTTCTATAATAATTAATAATTTGACCATTTGTATAGTATACTTTTTTATATTTGTTGGGGCAAACATCATTATGTATAAACGCACCCTTGGTTAGATAAGAATAGGTCACACGATAAAAATAGTTATTTAAGTGGTTGCTTCTAATATTATCATTCCAAGTTTGACTGATACTAAATAGAGTAGAAATATTATTTTCAGTTTAGGTATAAGCAATTTTTGATAACTTTAATTGTATCAAATATTATTTAAGTCCAGATTCAACATGAAAGGTATTTTGTCTAGAATAGCTAATTAAGGAATTCTAACTTGTTAAGAGGACCTAGAGTTATATTACAATTTCAGCATAAAATGTTCTTTAAATCGTCTGTTTTTAAAACTTGGACACCCATGCTTAAAATATTTTCAAATGCGTGTGTTCCTAGATTGTTTGAGATCCATCTATTAGAACGAAGACTATGAGAGATAAGCACACACAAAATATCCAAACACATACATATCAATGTAACCAGGAACAGACAAACTACACCAATAAATATCTGCCTATTTTTGCTTGATCCAAGTTAAAGTATATTATTTACATGTATTAAAATAAACTATTCGGCTCGTTTGCTTAGAGTATCCCTTCTTGTGAACTTTTACATTCATTGTATTACAACACTAGCATTTTACCGTGGCTTCGCTCGCATTAAACAATACATCAACACATTCTACAACTTGTAATGCTAAAAAAGAATGAAACTTCAATAGCAGTGTTTTATGTGCGTATGAAAATCACGAAGAACACGGATAGGTCCCATTCCCTCCCCCTCCACACCCCAACTCATAGCACGTGACATCTTAAATACCCGTAATACCAGCCACGACGAATGTTCACTGCTTAAGCCCAGTCTATTCGACACTTCTTTTCTCACCGATGAGATAATATGATGATATATAGCTTACACTGCATGTTGAAAAAAAGGAGTAGGACATAAAAAGTCCCGTCTTGATCATGTGACTACGTTTTGAGTTTACTGAAAACAAGACAGACAAACGAATATCCTAAAAGTTATTAATTTGGTGTTCTTATTGTTTATAT
This sequence comes from Timema monikensis, assembly GCA_902151445.1. Taxonomy (NCBI): domain Eukaryota; kingdom Metazoa; phylum Arthropoda; class Insecta; order Phasmatodea; family Timematidae; genus Timema; species Timema monikensis. Next base: position 67,670 of record CABFVZ010002252.1, on the reverse strand, counting down.
TATCCAGAGGGAAAGGAGCCACCACAAAAACTGAGATGCGCTGAAAAACCTTGTTTATGTAGGTTACACGTTCTTCACACGGGGAATATATAAAGTAACTTTGTTCTTTTAGTATATAAAATTAATCACAGGGAAAAGTAACCAAATCTTACATTATGTATGAATATTACTCCTCTATTGCTTTTTGTTTGTTTTACAAAAGGTGAAAAGTAGGCTGATTATATCAAAATAAAATTATAATATAAATATGTGTTAAAAGCTGGCATTTCTTTTGAAGATTAGGCTGTAACTTCTCTATAAGCCGGCATAGTATTTTTACTCTCGATAATTGGTGCTAATTAACAAAGAAAGTAGAGTAACACAGCATAAATAATTGGTTATTAAAGCACTAAAACAAATGAAAGTTACATAGAACTCTTAACAATTCACATGATAGAACAGGAGTTATTAATTTTCAATGTTTTTGACCTAATTCGATTCAATGTTTTTAATTCGACATATTATTAAATTTCGATTCTTGGACTTTTCTAGAGATTTGTCAGTGTGCCAAGTTTTGGATTTATAGGATGTTTAGAAGTATTTGAATAACTTATGTGGTCAGACATATATAAAAAATATATAGAATTATGATGTTCAATATCCAGCTGTACATTTTATATAATTTCCAATCCAAAAACAAATATGTCAATCAATAAACTTAAAAAAAGTTATAATACGAATGGAAAGTAGATGCGGTGCTAAAATTTTTTTTTTTAAATCTATGAAAACAAACATTAATCAACTCATAAACCTATAACCTGAGTTCACAAACGTACGCAATCCGTAGAACACAATATTTTACTGTAAAATTTTCATTATTTTGATGTAAATGTTTTAAATTTATATTTCTCAATGGTTCTGTGAAATGAAAACGCAAGTATTTTTTAAAAACATACTTTTTTCTACTTAACGTTGATAAACTTACAAATTCTTAGATCAAACATAGCCTACATGATATTAATTTTTAGTAAATAGTAAAATTATAAATTGGTTTTGTAACATTGCGGTATATTTATAAAAGAGATAATAAGTGAATGTGCAAAATTAACATAAAACTTAAATTTTATATCTGGTAGTTTTTTTATACTCAGTTATAATCATAAGCGGATTTACACTATAGGCCCACTAGGCACGATGTCTTTAAGGGGGGCAGCACATTTTGGATAACACTATTTTTATTTTTGTTATAATATTTTGTTTTTAATAATTACGTTTAAAAATTATTGACTAACATAATTGGAATAGTTCAAGCTAAAGTCAGAAGTCAGAAGGACAACATTTATTTTTAAATAACTTTACTTTGCCATCACTTTGTAACTGAGGTCAGTCTCCCCTTCTTCATAATGTTAGCTCAAGCTACTGTAGGGCATGTACTGTACATGCCTGATTAGTTTTCGTATGAATATTTTCTTGAATTTTAACTTCTGAACCCCCCCCCCCCAACACCTATTTCCACCGAAACTTCCTAAAGCCTTTGACAAAAAAAATAATACTGACGAGAGGGGTAGGGTGCATATTATAATTATGCCTAGGGGCGCAAACATTTTAAATCCGCCATTGGTTATACTGGGGGCCAGTGTACCAACACACCGCTTCCGAACGATATAACTTGACGAACTGGTGTTTAATGACTGCTAAAATAGTTGAAACACGTTCGGAGTGTTGCTAACATAGATTACCAGGCAAGAAATTAAATCGTACGCTTGGTGAAAAAAAACTAGAAACAATGTAATATTGCACTGCGTCTCCTGGACCCCAGTATGCGGTCGAAGGGTTGTGCTTCTATATGTATTTAAATATTTAAATCTACCAACCGGGAAATGTTTTATTCTATTAGTTCAGGAAATTGTTGGGGTCTTTTTCGGTCATTAATTTTCTTTTTCAGGGTGTTTGGAATTGCTCGTATACCTGCCTGACAAATCTCAATCTTCTACCACAGCGAGAATATTTTTAGCACCGCGTCTCACTACGTGTTCATGCTATACGCATATTATGTACCAATTACGCTAATGAGCTAACGGTGTGGAGGGTTTAATTTAGAGGAAGTGCACCCGAATTTGGGTGGAGGTATAGGGAATAGCTAGTTAAGAAAAACCACCCTCATTGTACCAGACTAGGATTCAAAATCTGGTCTCCCTATTATCGACAGTCTAGTTTATTGTGAGAGTGGCGCCTTAGGGCTTAGAACATGCAACCACCGAAGTAGGTGCAGTAAGAAGTAGTTTATTTTTTACAAATTTTGGAAATTTCTAAATCCCCATTTTACCAAATTCCATTTATAAATTTCAAATAATTAGGATTAATTGAGTATTTGGAGTAATCTCCCTACATTCATGGCATTTTTTAATTTTCTAGGCCTTCTAAAAATATACTGTGATTTGGGCTTGTTTGATACACAAATAGACCGACAATTCATTGTTATGTATTAATTATATTTAGGCTTTCTAGGTCTCTTGGTTTTGGGGTTATAGCACCTACACAAGTACCCACAAATACACAGACACACATACAAACAAACACACATCCTATATTATTTATATAATGATTGATTTTCTGCTCCCATATTCAGGCTTCCTATCATTTATGAGTTATATCGCTGGACAGGCTATATAGTAATGTCTTATAGCCACCATTTTCTTTCAAGATGGCCGGAATGTCTAATATAACTATATCTAGGAACCTTTATAATTGATCCAATGAAAATCCAATAAGCAAAAGCCGAGAAAAAGTCCAAAAAGAATGGTTTTGTAACCGATATCTTGAAACAAAATAGCGAACGTAACTCGTATTAGCCAATATGTTAACTGGCCGTCCAGGTTATATCCATGTGAAATTTCCACAGAATAATTGATACAGTGGTTTGGGTGTGATTGCAAAGTAAAAAAAACGAGGTCTACATAAGCTAATTTTCCTAAATGATAAATAAATAAACCTTAATAATTTCATGGTACTTCGTTTGACATCATTCTGCACCAGCAATCACGCAGTTTAATACTTTTGTATGTGGGGTAAACAAACTAAGGTTTCCAAAAGAAAGTGATTAATACCAAGTTTTCGCTTTCTATGTTCCTTAGTTCTTTAGCTATCTGAATAGTTAGTCACAAAATCTAATGTGCTAAACTCACTGTGGATGTAAGAATATAGGCTAAGGTGCACACACTAAATATTTCCTTAACCACTTATTTAAAATTGAGTTTAAAGATATAATTCCCAGTTACGCGGTCTAGTATTAGGCTCGACATACAATATTTGAGTTTTTTAAATACATCAAAGGTGCAAATCTTGGGGTTTCACTAAGTAGACTTGAAAAGTGATACTTTTATATATATATATAAATATCGTTTGAACTTACACGCACCTGAGGTCACAAAGTATTCGTCAAGATCTCAATATACAGTAAACTCTACTTATCGTGAATTGTGATTGACAAATATATTTGGTTCACAATGAACAATATTCACTAAAACTGAAATGGGTTTCCACTTAACCGTGAGAGTGGAAGGGAGAAACAAAGCAAAATATCACAGAGTAGATTTATTGAATTTTTTTTTTCTTAACATTTAAATAGTTGGATATGTGCTGCTGCTTGCTGTATACTTTTATTTATTTATTTATACTCTACAAATTTCAGCTCATAGCTGGTCTTACAATTTGAGAGTTACTTATTCTAAGATTATTCTAGATACTATAGAGGTTGAGTAGTACATTATATTGGGACTTAATGTTAAAAACTTATTTCTAATATACTACTATTTTTCTTACAGTCTTGTATTAACAATTGATGCTCAGTTTTAAAAAAAATTGGTTGCCTATCATATGATTATTCCAACTTTTTCTGAAAATATTCACAGATTTTAAATCTTTAAATTCTGAGGGTACAACATTCCAAACCCTGTACCATTTTGATAAATATTTTATGCCTTTAAATGGGTGGATTAATCTATTTATCTGAGTATGTATCCATGTAAGGTCAAATCACATAGAGATGTTGAACATTACCTAGGTGTAAAGGTTTCATTTGTTAAAGAGTCACGATTTGCTTATTAATGTGAGTATTGAGAAACCTACAAATAATATGGTTTCTTTTCGGATTTAAGATTGAAATACATTCTATAATTACTCTTTGGGTTTCATTTGACTTGAAGATCAAGTAAGACAAAAAAAATAATCAACATTTAGTTTTTGTTGTAGTTTTCCAAACCCCTCATTGCCAAGGAGACTTAATAGTTAACAATTAATATACTTGAATTGTTAAAAATTTAAAACGCTAGTATAGCCACAATATTTTTTTAAATTTATTTAGCACCGCGTCTTACTACCCGTTCGGGTTATACGCTTATAGCCACAATAACAGTCGGATTTTCTTAAACACTTTTTCACACGCTGATGAAATAGCGTGTTGGTAATTCGCTTACTTACCTTTATTATTAAATATAAGGAATGCAACAAAAGTCCCATCTCGATTAGAAGATAACTTTTGAGTTTACTGGAAACAAACAAACAAACAGAAGAAATCGAACGTACAGACAAATTTACAGTTTTATTATATGTATAGATATTGATTGAGTCTTAAATATTACATACATTAATCTTCATTAATGTGTTTTAAAAGGTTTCAACAAAAGAGTAAGCATGTCATCTTTATGAGTAAAGTGTCCCGGGTTTGATTCCTGCATATCCGAAAAAGTTATCATCGGTGAAATTGGGGTTTCCTCTCTCACAGTGGTGAATTTAACGGTCAGAGGCTGAGTACTGCACCTGTTCTAGAATTAAGTAAGCTAGTAAGTCGTGTAGACAGTAGATTTAGAAAGTGAACACTTACTACCCTACGTTAAATTATAATTATATTTAACAAATATCCAGTATAAATCTGAGATTTACTACATCTTTAAATATTGTAGTNCCCCCCCAGCAAGAAATAAATGTTTCAGTTGTGAAAATGTCAAGTAAGAAAGCCAGGCCACGTAGTGACCCTCAAGTACAGGCATTGGGTGGCATTTTAGTGGCATTTCACTCCTCATGGCGGTTACTAAAATGTGTGTGTCAAACACGAGACAGATTCTACTTTATTCTACACTAGCGAGCTCTTGCACCACACTCTGTTACTATTTGAACAAAGGGCGTCTTCACCGGATCACAGTTATGGTTCTCAGGAGACCAAGGTTATTGAGATCAATATAATCCTTTTGGTTCTAGAATAATGGAGAGATATATTTTCTAAAATTTCAAAAAGGGGTTATGTAATATCACCCATAAATTATCAATATTAAATACATTTTTACACAAAAACTATATTACTTTCCTGAAGATTTAAAATTATTTTATCAAATAAAATGGTGGTTCTAATTTTATATATATACTGCAAGATTTTCGTATGATATTCAAACTTACAATGATAACGGTTATAGATATACTAGCAGTTTGACCCGTTGTACGCAAGGGTAAGCCGCATAAAAGCTATATCTAATTAGGACGTTCAACATCCGACTACCAACTCTTTTAAATTTCCTACTTGTACAGTACTATTATAAGGAAATCTCAAACCAACTATGGGAATAAAATTATTTCGATAAATTTAACCTTTGAAACAAAATCTAGCCCTAAATTGAGTACAGAAACGAACACGATCCATTAATAACGTAATATTTGCCTAATCACGATCATAAAATAAGTGAACTAAATTGATAGACATTGTTACAGACACATATCGACAAAAAACATAAAAGTTTATCAAAGCACGTAAACAAAATAATAAACTATTACATAAACGTATTGAATAAATTATAACTATGGTTTCCCAAAGAGTATTACGGTTCATCGAGCAATGTCAACAGAATTTGTTTATTTAAATTATCATGTCACTCCTGTATAGGCGCTAGATTATTCTACAATAATATACTTACTTTTTTATTTTTTTATTTATAGGTTCCTTCGGCTGTCTATACAAAATTAAAACTGTCTACATTTCGAAAAAGTTTTTTTTTTCTATTAGTTCAGAAATTGTGATCGCTTCTCTCCCTCTTCCCAATCTCCCCCATGTCCCATCTGTCCTACCCCTCTCCACCTTCCCCGCCATTCATCCATTTCCTGAACCCCTATTTGAAATTCCGAACTTCTCAAATTGATGTTATCTTGGGTGGTCCTTTTACCTATTTTCAAAATTTAAATTGTCTTTCACGCTGAAAGGTAGATTTTATAATAGCTTAGGAGAGATTTTAAGCTATGCCCCCCTCTTCCCCATTCCTTTTCGGTTCCCTCATTCTCATTTAGGAATTTTAAGACATATTTGGTTATCTGACGGATATAGTTACTAACTTGCCTGGCAAATTTCAATTTCCCAACACAACTAAAATAAGGTTTGTTCAACATTAGTTGTATATATTTCGAGCCCTAATATTTCCCTGTTTTCAATTTTGGAATTCCATTTATTCAACTATAATTCGTTTACATGGAAAGGTATTTATTTGAACGCCAAATTTCAATTTTATTTCACAAAAAGAAGTTTTTTCTATTAGTTCATAAAGTTTTAAATCACCCATTTCTGGGATTCAATTTCGAAATTTCAAATGTTCTTTATTTTCCTTACTTTTGATTACTGGGGACATTCATCCTATGTGCTTGCAAGCATTTAAATTTCTACCACAACTATAAGGTTTTTATTTTAATTTAAATTCTTAACGCTCCTTCATCCAAGATTTGATTCAAGAATAAAAATTTTCATAATTTTGTAGATATACATAAAATTTCTATTTTATACCTGACTGAAAAGTTTTCTCTAGGATTTGGAAACATCTTCTCATCATCATCATCATTATCATTAAGCTTTGGAAATCAAATATTTTCATTAATCGTTATAGAATTGTGTAATTTTATTAACTTATTTTACCATTTACGAATTAGTTCCTCTTCCTTTCTAACTAGATCAATTTGATTTAAATGAAATTTATTAATTTTAAACAACACTTTTACAATCGTATTAATCACTTCCACTTTAATCTCTTTGATGGAAATAACTTTAATTACTTGTATAATTAACTTAAAATACAGTTTTAAGTTAAATACATTAATAACCTTTCTCCAGATGGTCTCTTTACCATCTCAGCTAATTTCAATTTCTTACCCCACCTATGAGTGGTTAGTAATTTTAGTTTTGTAAATTTCCAGTTCTGACCATTTCCCGTAAATCAATTTTAAAATTTAAAATTTTGACTCTTTTTTTTTAAGAATTTTCAAAGATTCGTTTCTGTTTGAGGCGAACCTTAAACCTTCAATCTTAAACCATACTGAGAGTTGGTATTTTATATTTTAGTTTTGGAAATATTCAGACCCCCCTCCCCCCCTTATTTCACTACCCCCACTTATAAAGATAAAATATTTAATACCAATTTTGTTATTTGGAGTAATCCAGCTACATTCCTGGTAGATGTTATCTTCCACCTCCCTTTAAAGGTTTTTCTACTTATATGCCTCCCACTTTCCCCCTTATCTTTCGAAGTTCAATTTTGAAATTTAAAATATTCAGACTTGTATGTGTATTTGGAATAGTTCCTAGATCCGCTTGCCAAGTTTCAGTTCTCTACCACACAGAGAAGTAGTTGTTTGTATAAATTTTGAAATTTACACCTCCCCCTGCCATATCTTAAATTCTATATGAGAAATTTCAATTTTTAGTTGGTTATCAGGAGGGGTCTTTCTAAGTGTTTGCTTGACAAATAAAAATTTTTCACCCCAACTTATGTTTTTATGTGTTTTTATACACCCCGACTTTCCATTATTTCCTGGTGTCCCATTAACATTTTTGATACTCTTAAGGTTATTTTAAGTGGTCCCTTCAAATTTCAGTTTTCCACCACACTGAAAATAAGTTGTTTCTATCAATTTGGGAAATTGTAGCTACCTTACCTCCTAACCCAATATTTTTCCAACCACGACTTAGAAATTTCAAATTATAAAAACTATTTGGTTGTATAGAGCTGCTCTCTCCTACCTGCCTTCCTAGAGCGCTGTACGGGCGTCACTGACAGAAAGATGCTCCGGATTGATGAGGTAGTACAGTACATCAGGACCAGCCTACGGTTTCTGAACGCATCTATTATTATTATTATTATTATTATTAATATTATTATTATAACGGTCTCCGTGGTGTAGTGATCAGTGCACATGGCTACGAGCCTAGGGGTGCCGGGTTTGATTCCTGCCTGGTACCTTGGCTATTTTTCAGAAACGGGAACCATCCCAATGGTAACTAGGGTTTGGTTAATTAGGTTCAAGCTACGTTTAAATGTTTCCACAGGTTCCACACCTTTATACTCACTATCACCCATCACCTCATCTCATCGGGACAAGGAAAGATCCTCCACGGAAAGGATGTACGATTAGTAGGCCAACATACGGGCATCCTCTGGGCAACGGTACACTAGTAGGCCTACTGGCTAATCTTTCCACAAACTGGGATACGAGTGATGTACCCCATACGCACAATATAATAATAATTATTATTATTATTACTTTAAGATCGTAGTTTTTCTAGCCCCGTGTCTTGCTACCCGTTTGGGTTATACACTTATGTACTACTTACAATAATGGTTGTAGGGATGAGAAAGCTTATATTTATAGGGAAGGTACCCTCATTTTCCTATTTTGTAATAAACAACCTAAGTCCACCCGACCAAGATTTGAACTTCAATATCTCTGTCATCAACAGTCTAGTCTACTGCGAGATTAGCGCCTTAGATCATGAGGCCACCAAAGCAATCGTAGTATTAACCTTATGATTGCGTAGTGTTGAAGACGTAAAGTCGCAATTTTATGGCATATAAATCTGGAATAAGGACAGCCCAATTTTTTTCAGTAAGAGCCTTTTTGAAAATACACCCATGTTTTTGCGACCAAAATTATTAAGATTTTACTCTTTAATTATTAGTGTTATTTTTAATGTATTGATAATATATACACCAAAATAAACATAGGCTGATCCTATGACTTGACGTATGAATACGTTAACGTGGATCTAGTAACATTTCTAACTTTCATATTAAGCCCTTAATATCTAGATGTGTCGATATTTTCCTCACTCCTATAACTCTACTAAAAATATATTATTTCATTAATTTTTGACAAAATAACTATGTAAGTTACCCGTATGTATTTTCTATTGTCCTCCTTATTAATATTGTTTATTTTGTAAGCCGTACCTTAGTTTTAATTTTCAATAGAATGTGTAGTCATTTCAATTAAGTAAAACCTTCTTCGGTTGTCGCATGATCTAAGGCGCTATTCTAGCAGTAAACTAGACTGCCGATGATGGCGAGATCAGGGTTATAGTCCCCACGTCAGGCGTGCTGAGAATGTTTTTCCTAAATGGCTTTCCACTCTACATCCACGCAAATGCGGGCACACTTCCTCTAAATTCAACATTTCTCTTCCCTAACACATGAGCATAGTTAACTTATTGGCCTACGTATACGTTTAACTGAACGAGTTGTAAGACGTGGTGCTAAGAAAAATAATTAATGACACTTTTTCTTTTACAGATTTCATTTAAATTATTTTATTCAGCGGCCAACATTCACGATTTAAATCAACATATTAATAAAAATAATCAGTTTAAAATTAAATGCATTTAAATCCTGGACAGGCTATTAGTGGCCTATCACAATTTGAATTACATTATAATCCTAACAACTGGACCACCAAGAGATAATTTATCACCTAATGGTAATGAGCAAACCTAATTTTGTAGGAAAATATTTTTCTTTCTACCGTGACTCAAACAAGGTATTCCCAACTTTTTATTAAGATGCTATACTGAGTCAAATAAAATTTACATTATAATTATAAACTTGGCACGTAGAATTATCATATCTATTTAACTAACTAGTTAAAATTTAGTAATATTTTGTAAAACACTTTTTACTCTCCGGATCCATTATGGGAAAACATTTTATTTCTCTTTAGATGTATTCATCAAATAATATCTTTTGTCCAGCACTTTATCTCAATCGGTAGCGCCAGTGTCGGATAAAGGGGGAAGGGGCAGACGCATACCCGGGCCCCCACTGGTTTAGGAGCCCCTGCCCCGGCTCCCGAACCATTCCGAACGGTCTCGTGCAACTTCAAAAATATTATGCTATGTCCTTATTTATGTGATTATTTTTTTCTAATTAATTTTTGTTAGTTCAGGAATATTATTTTCCTGCTCTTGATGCTTAGCTGTGCTAGTAGGTTCATCATTGTTGTAGTTCCTCTGTTTCTCGCTAGATATTACACGTATCTTTTTTGATAGGTTATAAAGGAATAAACAGATGCTGCTGCTGAATCTTTGATGATGCTCTAATATCTGTGAAAGCACTGTTCACCAGCTATGACAACATTTTGTGCGCCTTCGGTAGTAATGTGTCCGATACTATTGAAGAAAAACTTTATTCCCGGAGGGAGGCAAAAGCTTTGCAAAGGCATTTATGAAGTTTGAGTATGTTTTTATGTGTGTTATTTGGCATGATATTTTGGAAATATTCTATAATGTTATTGCTAGCTTACAGAAACCAACCCAAGACTGGTTAACAGGCTGTAACCTTATTGAGTCATTAGCCAAATTCATATTCAATGAAAAAGCTAGTTTTGAAATATAAGAAGAGAAAGCTAAAATATTAAGCGAAAACTCGCCCAGAGGTTTTGATAACTCATCTGAAAGACAATCAAAGGAAATATATACAGTAGATGACAATATTATCAAAGGACGGAAAAAATCTTAAGTAGAAAAATTTTCTTTTGATAATTGATAAGTTATAGAGTGGACTTAAAAATCGCATACAGTCTTACACAGATTTTGAATCACAATCTCAATTTTTAGTGTATTGCAAAAGTTCAAATACAATGAATTAAATTTCTCTTCATAACTGTTTAATTTTTTATGGTGAGGATCTTGATGAATCTTTAAAATAAGAAAGGTCACAGTTGTATGACTTTATAAAGAGTGTTGATGTTGTTAGTTGCTAAGACATTTCTAAGTATATGTATGATAATAATATGATTGATGTTTCTCCAAATATAATTACTGCTTTTGAATTGTATTTAGTAATTCTTCTAACCAACTGCCAAGCAGAGCTCTCTTTTTCAAAACTCGTCTTAAATAAAAATAAATTACGGTCCAAAATGCTTTAACCAAGACTCAACGATCTTACTATCATGTTAGTAGAACATGATAGATATTACAAGACAGTTGTCATTTGACGATGTTGTGCAAACATTCGCAACTATTGAGGCAAGTAAAACTACACTTTAAATTGACATTTCCAATTGCAGCCTATGTTTACTTTTGTACAATTTTGTTTGATTGTTACTTTAATATTGATTTTGAAAAATCTCTGTTTTGCTAAGATTTAAAATTTAAAATATACTCAAAATATGATATTCAAATGCTTCTTTTTATTTACACATAATTTTCGTGTTCTATAAAGCCTTGGGCATTCTACGTGTCATAAGTAAACAGGGCCACCAATTATTCAATAGCCCTAGGGCCCCCAAAGACTGGGTATCGCCTATTGAACTAAGGATCACGGTTTGTATTCCCAGTATGGTGGAAAACCTTATCATCAGTGAAATTGGGGCTGGTTTCCCCGTTCAAAGTGATAAATTAAAATCCGGAGACATGTGTCTGTTATAGAATTAAGCTAGTGCTGATATAATCAGTCGGTTGATGAAGAACACGTAAAATATTCCAAATTTTTAAAAAAATTTTGTATAATTTAAAAATAATAGCGGTCAGAATATTACAGAATAACTGAAAGTCTGGAATTTCAACGCTAAAGAATTAAAACATAATTTATCTTCATAAAGAATGCTAAAAATTGTATGTAAATTTCCTTTTCGGTTCTTTATTCCCTTATTGCTTGGTGTCACTCTTCTGTAGCGTGTAACCACACCAGTGTATAGAAGAGAAAGAGAGAATAAATGTGGGAAGGGAGGGAAAAATGAGAGAGATAGAACGATAACTTCAACTTGATTAGTGACGGGAGTGCAGGGCAACACCGTGGGATCCGGATTGACAATTTAGACTGCCATTATTCTGATTATTGGCGGAACGTGCACGAGAGGCGGTAAGCGCCGCGTAGAAGCATGTCGTGGTGGTGGTAGCTATGGGGTGTGAGAGGAAAGAAGGACACGTCGCCTGTCATAGGGGCTCATTAGGGTCCACTTCAGCGTAAACATTCCGGCATGGTGAGCAGTTGACTGTCTGGTTGGAACTTCCATCACATGAATAGATCTAGTCACTACTCTAATTCACAATAGCGCGGTAACTTTCTATACATTACATTCAATTCCTCATGCATTTCCTAAACACGTTTACCTAGTTACAAATATTGTTTACATCAACTAATTAGAAATATAATTGAAAATCATCACGATCATTGAAAATATATGTTATCATCCTCTTTATGTGAGCTTGCCAAGCGACCTCATTTCAAGTGTAGGTCATCCGTATCGGTGGTCAGATAGTCTAGTGCGTCATTCTCTCATTGGACTGGATTACTAGTGATGGCCCGATCGGGGCAGGATTAGCGGTTGGGTGTACTGAGACTGGTTTGAATCTCGGCCTCACGTACTGTTCTTAAATTGTTTCCCACTCTCATTCTACGCAAATACTGGTACACTTCCTCTAAAATGCTACTTTTCTAATAGAATTTGCAATCAGTATAGCCCGAATGGACATTTAGACGCAATAAAGAAATACTTGCACCCCTGACAGGATATAAACAGGCACAGTATATATTTTACTTTGCCCTCTTATCTGTTTTTACTTTCTCAGTAAAGCTGCATGAAGGTGGGACTTTTGGGCTGAGAAAAGATTAGAATAACACTTAATTTGGTACATTATTCCGGGATTATGAAATATCTCAAGAGTACGTGGTATTTTTTATTTTGTAGTTCAAATACATTTTTATTTATCTATAGAAAGATATTATAAAAAAATCCTATTTATTAATGTATTAAAGTGATGTAAAATTTTGCATGTCTACGTTGTGAGTAGGTTCAATTTTATTTTCTATACAAACAATGAATTTTAGCTCAAATAAAGTTACGTATTTTTTTCAAACTAAAATAACTTACGTAATTTTGTGCCAAAGTTTGTATAAATTAGTTCAGCGATGTCCTTCCAGGAACTCTGCCATCGATTACGTAGCCTGCCTACCCCCTCCACAAAACCCAACCCTCAGATGTTTGTCGGGTGACAGTTACTAGGACTAGCTTAACACCCCATACCCTCGCAATACTCTCAAGGTCTGTCTTGGATCTATGCTTGCCAAGTGTCTCGATGGACCGATAATTTTTCACTTTCCAACCAAGGTCAAAGCAAGTATTTAGCTGCTGTCCGAGTAGGTGAGTAAATCGATTATTGGGTAGGGAGTATTTCTGAGAACTGGGTATTTAGTATTTACTTGAATAGTTCCATGAGTATTGGTTGGAAGGAAACTAATTACTCGGGTGTTTGGCGGCTTGCAATGGAATTCTATACTTAAGGCCTAACATAAGCACTTTCTGTCGGTACTGACATTGACAATTGACATACAGCTACCTAATCTTCAGGTTTCTTCTGGGTTTAATGTTGCCTGACTAGTGTACAGTCAATACAAAAGTATGCGTTTTAAGATGTTTCATACAGTTGATAAAAAGAGAAAGAAAAAATGTTATATATAGTGAAATGTTATGTAATTTGGGCAAAATTAGTGATGCAACAAACATTATGTTAAACTTGAATACCAATATTAAAGCTTATTTGACGTACTATGAGAAACTCTTGTAATTGTGTAATTTATTTATTGATCTGTTTTACTACAATTAAAATATATGTGGCATTAACAATGAACATAACAAAATGGCGATTGGTTTAGAAAATGTTGTTTGGAATACAGGTCATATATTATATTATTGTAGTGTTATTTTATTTTAAATACCGTACATCTAATAGTAGATGAACTATACAGATATTAGAAGCAAATAAACTTTAGATTAGACTACATGATGATTAGGATCATCAACGTATAGTAAATATTAAGGTTTATATATATTTTCTATTTTGTTACTTATTTTAATTTCTTATTTGTGATTTTGGGGATATGATCACCGAAAAAAAAAAGAAAAAATGATATTTTTTCGTAGCCTACTTTCAAAAAGAATCCGAAATGTGATTTGTCTAGTAAATAAACTTTTCGATTTTGTTCTTAACAACAAATATTTTGTATTGAAAACGCTTGTGAATAAAACATAACCATTAAAATCATTTTTATGTAGCAATCTGATACTGTTTTTGAAAAATGAGCTTTACGAGATCAAGTGTATAAAATAGAAATAACACTTAAAACATGCCAGTCAATAAGATCGATTCTTAATTAGCTGGTAAAAATAAAAAATATAAAGAATAACAAGGGCCGCGGAGCGAGTATTTACTCAAGTGTCTAGAAGAAGCAATACTAGCTCCGTAGCTCGAGTAACTGTTGCCATCCGATGCAAGAATGAAGTATCTTCGATCACTGATATCTCAATCACCGTTAATTTTAAGATCGAGTCAATGGGAGTAGCGGTGATCATATGGTATCGGTGAAAAAAACCCACTCAGTGATCTATCACCCATCCCTATTGCCAACACATATTGAAAGTTTTGAGCATGGCCTTTCAAATCCACTGAAGTATATATATATATTTTGGTTTGGATGCAGCTCGTAGAGTAGTTAACTTTTCTAGGTTCTATAAAATAATGATTATCTTATACATATATATAAAATAATGATTATCTTATTTATATATATAGGCCCAAATGTTCACAAAATACTGCTAAAACATTCAAAAATGACCAAAAGCCACGAAAGAGCTATCTACTGTTAAAATATTTGACAGTTTAAATATATATATATATATATATTTAGAGAGAGAGAGAGAGATAGAGAGAGAGCTAGTGTAAAAATAGTATTTCTATAGTTTGTCTTTTTAATTATAAAAATAATTGCTATACATTACTGTAAAATAATTCTTGGAAAAAACTCTGTATATACTAATGGCTGGAGAAAACTCATCCACAGTGCGGAAAGAAACTGTATCACTAAAACAAAGGAAAAGGCTATATCGCTGCACTCGTAAAAAATCAGAACGTCTACGACTTTCGATAATACCAAAGAAAAGACGTTTACCAGACAAGCTTAGAAATTACTGTAAAATTAAATGGTAAGTAATTTTATATTTTACTGTCTAGTAATTTTTAGATGTTATCTTAAATAAGTAACAATTTAATAAATGAATAAATTATGGAAGTTAGTTAGTCGTTTGGATGAAATAATTTTTAAAGGTAAACCAAATCCAATTAGATTACTTTTTAAAATATTTTAGTTACATAGTTATGTGCAGGGAGTAAATGAAGACATCAAAGGTCCAAGCACCTTCTCCTTGCAAAGGGAGAGTGGAAAACTATTTAGGCAAAAACATTTTTCAATTTACCTGACCGGGATATGATCTCCGACCTTCCACTCACTGGTAAACCAGACTAGAGGAGATTAGCATTTAGTCTGTGTGTCCACAGGCGCGGTTAAGACATTATTAATTATTATAGCTACATGAAGACGTATTAAAATTACTATTCTTTTTGCTAAGAATCAAATTTGGTTTAAATAACTCTCAATTTACTCTGGTTCATTTGTGGGTCAAACAAGTATAAAATAATCGTGGGAGAGTCACACCAGCTCTTTCAATCCAAAGTGTTAGTGACATCTATTTATTTATTTACTTATTTGTTTGTCGAGGAAATGAACATGAATTTGGTTTAAAAATATTATTTTAAATTCGTTTGACAATTTATGTGAGTAATTTATATAGGTGATTAAATAATCGACTTCCGTAAAGTCGCAAAAGATTTAAAACTGGGTATTTAAATCAGCATTATTAAAATTAATGTGAACTGACTTAATGACTCTGGAAAGATGGTTTGTGGCGAATGAATAAATATTTTTCAGATTTTTCAGTGATGTGTACTAAAGGCAAACCATAACTAAGTCAACCCGCCCCGATGGCGTAGTTGGTTAACGCGCTTGTTTTGTGTTGCGCCAAACTGCCGAGGACGGAGAGATCTAAGTTCGAATCTCAGTCGGGTAAACTGAGGGTGAATTTTCTAAAATGTTTTTCCAATCTCCCTCCACGCAAATGTGGGTTCACGTCCTCTATATTCAACTTCCTAATTACTTACCCATTAGCGTAATTAGTACTTAAGCGTATAACCCGAACGGGTAGTAAGACGCGGTGCTAAGTATGTTATAACTAAGTCCAACAATACATTTTCTGGAGTCAAATGTATTATATATTATGGCACAGCACCTTGCAATATGGCCATTAAGTGATACAAGTTATTTTGGTCAATCTAGATAAATAATACCATGAACCAGTGATAAAATGTATTTCGGTTTTTTTTACTTTATTTCTTTCCTTTCTTCCATGTCTCGTTAATGAAATTGGCCGATAAATTATTTTCTTAAGGGTGCTACATAGGAAGAGCATTGAGACGCGTTGCAGACGTTTAGAAATCCCGCTTTATTTAATAAGTGGTTGGATATTTTAAAATATGGTTTTCAACGAAATGTTGGCGAAAGTTATCAACAGGTCTCTAGCCAGTTTTAAAAAATTACATTTTAAGTTTAAATTTTTTTAAAGAATTTCTGCGACACGTTATAAAAAAGTTGTACTTCTGAGATTAAAGTAAGTGGTTAGAAACCTATATCTTGCGTTCTTCGATCAAATTAAGTCATAATTTTATAGGCCCACAGCAGTAAATTTTAGGAAAATGCGGGCTTGTTTTATTGGGTTAGCTATCAATAACATTATTTTTAAGCTTGAAATAAGTAGCCACCTCGACTCTCCCGTCAGAAGGAAGGGACGAAAAGGAAATAGATAATCTCTACCACCCTCTTTTACCAGCATACACTCCTTGAGTTTGTTGTTTTCACAAAGGTAAGTTGAGGCTGACAATAAACGGTAGCTGCTGAACGTGTATTTATTTGTGGCATTGTATAAACACACAGGTGCTTAAAATATTAACATCCATCCAAATAATGTATTGTCGTCTGTGTATGTGTGTTCATTATTAGTTTTATTACTATAATTATTAGTGAAACTATACAATATTTTTTATTCGACTAGTCCATTGGTTTTATCTTCCGATAATCAAATGTTTTGAATATAGTAATTTTGCGCGTGAACATGGATGAACCTTTGAGTAAAGAAGATAAGCGAGGAGGTAAAAAAAAAAAAAAACTGTGGCTAAGTGCTCGCTGCCAAATTTAAAAAAAAATGTATGGAGCTCCACATGGACTTTCTCGCTCTATTTTTTTTAAATGGAGATATTTACACAAAATTCGTAATATATGTGAAACGAACTCATATACACTAGTAAACCCGATCACAAATAATTGCATTATACATTTACGCTAAACATTTTTTGACTCCCGGATTTAAATTTTATGATTTTATTCTTAAGGAATTAAAGTCCTCACTAGTATATTTGTACTAAAAATAAAATATCTATATTGGGTCAACAAGGGTCAACACTTCGTATTAAAATTTTGACATCCGGTTAAAATTGTCAATATTTTATTAGGGGTTGTACATCTTATGGTTATTGCATTTTTATTAAATTCCTCATTTATAATTTAGACCAATAAAAAGGGTAAATATTGACTACTGAGTCTAAACTGTTCAAAAAATTTACACATGTTGTACAAATATTTTCCCTAAGAGGTTTAAGAAAAAAGAACATACACTTTTTGAGAGACCTACTTAGCTACTTACTCTATGGAATTAGATAAATATTGCGTTAAAACATAATATTTAGTGTCTCTGTACAAATACAGCTCAGAAAAGTGTATTAATATATTTGCAAATATTTTCGAAACTATTAGTTTTATAAAGTTGTATTTCAAATATTTTATTTTAATAGTAGTTACTGCAATTTTGCAATGATAAGTTATCTAGTATCTCAAATAGTTGCAGATGTGAGGAAATTTCCGGTTCTGTAAAGTACCCTGAAAGTCATTTTCATGGGAATATGAAAATAGACATTTGGTTTATAATTTTAATCAACGCTTATATACGAATCTTAATCAAAATCGTTAAAGCCGATTTTGAGAAAATTGATTTTTCCTCTTTTCGCCCTTTATTAAACTACTCTAATTGTGGTGTTAGTTTTACATTAATGAATAATGAAGTATAACAATATTTGAATAAAATTTTACGTTTTACGAAGTTGGGTTCTAATTTATTTTCGTAGGAGAATGGCTTCTAAGTAATGGGGAATGAGGGAGGGTCTGCTTGAAAAAGCCCGCTTATCCATAAAATGTTGGTGGCAAAAATCAAATGAATTGCGGTGA
The DNA here is from genome assembly GCA_902151445.1 of Timema monikensis. Lineage (NCBI taxonomy): Eukaryota > Metazoa > Arthropoda > Insecta > Phasmatodea > Timematidae > Timema > Timema monikensis. Next base: position 49,227 of record CABFVZ010002252.1, on the reverse strand, counting down.
TTTCAGTTATTCGTATAGTTTATATGCATTGTGATTTTATACGCACCGGTAAGCAGGCAGACAAGTGCAGCAATCTCATTTAGTCTAGTTTATGCCACTAATAAGGAGGTCGAGATTTGATCCCGGGCGGGCGTACTGGAGTTAGATATTAAAATTTTCTGCAGTGGCAGATTGTGGTAGAGGGGTTGAATTTTAGAGGTGGCACCAAACCCTATTATATATACACAGTCATCAAATAGTGTGTTAAGAGAAGAGTAGGTTGAAAAGCAAGGGGGTGATGAGGGGCACAAAGGGTTGTAGGCGTTACGGAGGGGGGGGGGGGGGGGAGAGGGGG
>CABFVZ010002252.1:0-48879 GCA_902151445.1 Timema monikensis | reverse complement strand
GGACACGAAGCAGGGGTTTTTAGGGGTATATAGTGAGTACTTTGAAACACTTCTCTTCCATCCTGTCCTTTTTCCTCAAAGTCATATTCCGAATACTCCCTAACCCTCTTTTTTCACCCTATCAAGCTCCACCCAATTATAGATTAATATTTTCCGGCAAAATCTTCCTATCGCTGATTCCCAGGGATAAGGTATTACATTCGTGAAGGATTTATCGTAATATCGATGGTTTTTTTATATCTGATCTAGAGCAGACCCAACATAAGTGACACTTTCAACCACCAAGGACTGTAGTCGATACGTGAGTGTGAGGAGAGAACTGGAATAGCTGTAATTACTTTATTTTAAATTCTTTAAAAACGCTGGATTTTTTTTCCAGAAAAAATTATTGAAAATTTTCCAAAACTCAAAGTTATATTTATATTATATTTAGCTGGATATTCTTCAGGTCAGAAGAAACCACAAGATCATCCATTCCAAATGAAACAACTGAACAATTTGAAACAGCTGAGGAGGTTCATATTTCTCGTCAAATTGATCATATAAAAAATAGTGTTGACCATAACAAAAGTTGTTTAGTCGAGTGTGTCACTCCTCTCAAAGAAAGAGGTGATGAGTGGCACAGTGAAGAGAAAACTGGTAGTACAGCCAAAGAAGATCTGTTTGTACATACATCCTATTCTCAGCAAATAGGGCACGTGCATCAAATCACTGGCCGGCGAATAGTGGACATAACACATTTCATAGTGAAAATGTAAGAATTAAATTATCATGGTCCGATTGGCTGTAATCTTAGCAACATGTTTGTAGTTCGTGAAAAGAGGCGCGGCTATAAAAGCGTAATTATTTTTAAATGTCTTATGTGTAATATTGAGTGCCAAGCTGAGACCTAGCTTTGAAATGAACTGGTCATGGACATAAATACTGCAGCCGTTGCAGGATCTATTTCTGCAGGTGCTGTTTATGCATAACTTGTTGAAACTACTTCAGCTATTAATATAATAATAATAATATTAATAATATTTAGCACCGCATCTTACTACCCGTTCGGGTTATACGCTTTAAGTACTAATTACGCTAATAGATTAGGAATTGAGAAGGTTGAATTAGAGTAAGTGAACCCGCATTTACGTGGAGTGAGAGTGGAAAACCCTTTAGGAAAAACCACCCCCAGTTCACCCGACCGAGATTCGAACCTCGATCTCCCCGTCCTCAGCAGTCGAGTTCAACACGACAAGCGCGTTAGCCAACTACGCCACCGAGGCTGGTGCTATTAATATACCTACATTAGATGCAATGACATATTCAAATTATCAAAACGGTGTTTTTGATGGGCTTGAAAAACATGCGCTAGCGGAAATAGCCAAATCTGCGGAAAAGGAAGCAAAAAGAGCTATTCTAAATGGGGAGGTTGACAGGAATGAAACACCAATCCTCACCATTGTAGCAGATGGAATTTGGCCCAAACGTTCCTTTGAAAAACACAACTACAGTTCTCTCTTTGGTGTGGTAAGTTTGAGCTACAAAAATTTACATCATAGTGTAGGATAATATGCTAGCTATTTTGTAAATGGGAATTGTTTGTGTATACACTTAAACTTACAATATTACAAAAATTATCAAGATTAATAGTATTCAAACCTTTTTGATGCTTCTCTCTAAATTATAAATTTATAAACAATTTAATAGAATTCATTAAACAAATACTTCAAAGAAACAAAAACATTTTACAAATTTTCCACAGCATGTGCTGTTTGTAGGCAGATTTTTTTTTGTTAAGAAATGATGTAGAGTGCCAAACAGTCCTTTAATTGACCTGAGCTAATTTGAGTAAGCAGTGTTAGTCTTAAACCAAATGAGAGCATGATTTTTCCTGTATCATGATAAAATAGTTAGAACTTGTAGTGAAGAGTTATTCCAGTATTTCACACAACACCAAGTGGTTTATGCTCCAATGCTATTTACATAATACAAGGATAAATAGGATACCTGTTTAAATGTGATGTAATGCTTTTGATTAATGCATTTTACATTCGCAAAAGAGAAAATATTACTTGCGATTGGTAAAGATCTTGGGGTAAGATCATATAATCTCTTGAGGGGACTAGACTTCTCTGATTCGCCTCTTTTTAGTGTAGATATGTACATTGCAAGAGATTATAGCAATAAAACTCCCGTGATTAATGCATGATTCTATTTTTTAGGCTTCCATTGTTGGATTATTCACTGGAAAGGTTATTTTTCTGAGATGGAGAAACAAATATTGTACTTTGTGTGATAGTGCAAAGAATGCAGGAATACCAGTAAAAACACACACATGTTACAGAAACTCTTTTGCGAGTTCCACAAGCATGGAAGCAGATGTCATAGTGGATGGTTTTTTTAATAGTAAATGGAGTAAAATATGGTGTTCTTGTTGCGGATGGGGATTCCAGTGTGTATTTGAAGATACTACTTATGATGACCTAACTGTAGAAAAAGTTGAGTCCACTAATCATCTACTTCGCAATTATGGCAACAAATTGAGAGATTTAGTTAGAAACGTCAAACTAGGTAACCTAATGTTGAGACAAAAAATAGCAGCAAATATTGTTAGACTAAGGAATGCTGTTACAAAAGCTGCAGAATACAGCAAGGGGATCTAAATAACCAAGAAAAATTAAATGAACTCAAAGGATTTGCTGAATTCTCGAAGTTACATATTTGAAGAACACCTTAAATGTAAAGATCGTGGCTACTTTTGTAATGGCTCCAAATAAGAAAACGTTAATCTAGTGCCTAAGTTAACTAAAGCAGGATGGTACATTGTCCTTCAAAAACTTGTCAGTGGTCTTGCTGTGCATTGCCGAAGTTTATTGAGGCACTTGAACAGTAATATTGTGGAACAATTTTTTTCCATCGTAGCGAAGTTTATAGGTGGAAAACGAATAAATTATACACAAAGACGCTCCTACCAGGGCGGATACACAGCCGCTGTTATGTCACATAGCACGCACACACAAATGTATGTGCTACACAAAATATTATTTTATAAAAAAAGTCCAGGAAAATTTACAAAATTATATTAAGTCCGTCGTATAAAAGTACTGTAGGACCGTAAGAATAGCACAACGAGACGGAGAAGAAAGTTATTTCCAACAACAGAAACACCTAACAAAGATTATGTATCTCACGCAGAAAAACCTGATCTCCCAGATAATATATTTGAAGATAAGAAAACACAATTTCTGGATTATTTAAAAAGACCAGTGGAAAAGATTCAAGAAATTGAGAAGGCAACAGTTCAACGAAAATGAAGAATGTGGTTGGAAGAAAGTCGGAAACTCCTAACAGCATCAGTTTTTGGAACAGTGTGTTGTAGGTGGTCTTACTCAAGCTGTAAGAGTAGTAGTAAAGGCTTTATTTTACACCGATTTTGATTCAATATCTTTTAAATATGGGTGAGAACATGAAAGCGATGCTCTCCAAGCTACGGAAAAAGTTATAGGGAGTAAAATTAAAGAATGTGGTCTATTCATTGATCACACTCATCAATATTTGGGAGCAACACCTGATGGAAGATAATGCCATCGTTGAGGTCAAGTGTCCAGCTTCTGCAAAAGAGCTTACTCCTGAAAAAGCAATTTTGTCAAGGAAAGTAACATTTTGGAATTTAAATAAAGACAAAAAGTGATAGTTGATGTCAACAAAAAACACAAGCATTATTTTCAAATCCTATTATTATTATTATTATTATTATTATTATTATTATTATTATTATTATCATCACCGCATCTTACTACCCATTCAGGTTATACGCACTCAGCTAATGTATAATGGTAGGGTGATTGTGAGATGAAATGGAGGACCTACAGTTTAACGTGGGATCCGAACCACGGTGGAATCTTGGCATTCCCACATTCACAAGATGTGATTAATACACGGCTTGTCAGAATTGCATATAACTACAAAATACATTTGTTATTATGGAGTTTGGACCCCACTCGGAATAAAAGTTGAAGCTATCTGCCGCGATGATCAGTTTTGGAATAATGAAATGGAAGAAAAACTTAAGAAAATGTACATGGAGTGTGTGGTTCCAAAATTTGTAGATTCACGTCAACGTCGCTAAATGCCTATTCGTGACCCTATATAATGTACTACAATCACAAGAAGAAGAAAATCAGAGAAAACAAAAACTTTCTTGGGAAAACACGTTTAAAAATGTAAAAAATAAATAAAAGAAAGCTTTCTTTAAATACGTAAATACCGCGTGTAAAATACTGTTTATTTTTTATATTACTGTATATATTGCTACTTTTTATTAATACTGTTCCTCCACAATTGATTTTTTTATATTACTTTGTGATATTTATTTATTTTACAGCATAATCTATTATTTGAAACAAAAATTTATGGGCTTGAACTGTGTTGAAGAAATAACCTCTAAAAAACCATTTCCAAACAAAGTTAACCCTGATTTAATCGGATGGAATTAACAATTAACAAGTCAAGTCTATAGATATGCCTCAAATTTTTTCCCAGATAAATATTTCTTCATTTTTCCCATATGTATGATATTGTAACTAAAACCGAAACGTTGGAAGCTATTTCTTCAACGCGGCTAACACCGGCTTCGTTTTAAATTAACCCCAGATCACGAAAGCCACCAAAATAATATATTATTGATAAATTGTATTTAAAATTATTTTTGTCTTTACAACCATTGTTCTAAATAACGTAATAAGAATAAAAAAACAAAAAAATATTTTGTATTAACTTTATGGTTAAAGAGTCATGATAGTAAATCCTCACAATTATAACTGATTTCCTTTCAGTAGAATTATTCATTTACCATTCTCCATTAACCACAATACCAAGAAAAAAATATGGTATAAAAAGTATATGTGTAGCAGAGATTATGATTATTATTAGCATCGCGTCTTACTACCCGTTCGGGTTATACGCACAGGCTTTTGCATTGAACTATTAACTTTATCAGGACTTATGGTAAAATTTTTTGGAATAAATAAAAATATGTTGAATGATTTCGATTTGTTTTACTTATTTTTATATTAATTCTACTTTTTGCTGTTGGTATTGAAATTGATTTCAATTCTATGGCTAGTTGGGGTGAAATTATCTTAAAATAAACTTTGGGGTGTGGGGTCAGTTTTGTTTTTTCTGTTCATGCTTTGTACCTTTTCAGTAGATATGTAGACTCATATTTGTTTTTTAAAAAAGGGGTATTAAAATGTTTTAAAATTGTTTTAATATTACTATATATAAATGATTCATTAGTGATTGAACACTTACTCAACATCTTGCAATTAAGAGCGTCAGGCTATTGTGTATTTGGACGCTGTCGGCGGGCACATCCAGAATCATCTCTGAGACAATCCTACTTGCCATGAGGAAAGTGATGTCTATATATAACTTTCCTCATGAGTTAAAAAAATAAATGTACAGTCGCGAATGAATCACCCTACATTATGTGTGGCTGTCTATAGTAGCAACACCGTACTAGAATAGCATCTGGCAGTTATAAACGTTACTTAAACTATTGTCATGCGTCCATACGCCATGTGATCTAAAGCTGTAACTTTTCATAGATATTATCAATAACTATCAACTTATACTAATAATATTGTTGAAAATATTAATCATTACCACAAAAATATATTTGTATTTTTTAAAAGTGCCTTCCTAGTGTTCTTACTGTACTTAAAACTTGTGTACAGACTACGTAAACACTTTACCACGGTACGTGCACCACATGTAAGTTAAAAATAATATATTATAAAACGGATTATTCCTTTATTTCAGAATATGGTTTCTGCCAATGACTACAAAATACCAAAATTAAAATCTACCTATATAATATGTTACGGTTGGACCATAAGTCATTTAAAGAAATACTGTGAATCCGAACAATTTACTACGCCAAATTTAAGGCATTTTTATAGAACCAAATTTAGTTTTCATTCAAATATAGCTAAAAACTATCAACTATATGCGGAAACAGAGCCGAGGAGTTTTATCGCCAAAGCTCTACTATTCCTGATCCACCCAGGTTCTATTCGATTCGTCGTGGAAGGAACTCATTTCAGGATTCATTTATGACCTGAGGATGGTGCCTATGGAGCGCCGAAACATGTCGGACTTGTGATTAATTCACTCCTGATTTACAAAGAAAAAGGGCATTCAAAACTTCCAGATAAGGATAGAGCTCAACTTATATTTAACCTTTTTTGTATTTATAAAATCCCATTTTTGTCAATTGATTTATTTATCTTATTACACTGTATTATAAGTTTCATCTAAAATATCCCATGTTCGTTAACACTTGTCTTAATATATTTATGGTTTATTAAATTATAACAACATAACTTCCTGAAAGTTTAGAATAAGCTAACTTATAAAAACTTGTAAGCAAAGCATAGGCATCAATTCTCAATTAAACTCTATTAATTCTTTTCTAATCATAATTTTATCTTGTTATCAATATTATACACCTTATTTTTATTTTAACTCATGTCTTTAATACATGTATTTTAATATGTTTTGTTGTTTTGTTATATATGTGATTTCTGACTCACATTTTTAATGTTTTTGTAAAAGGTCAAGTATTACATTTTAACCTAATTAAATTTTTTCTCAATACATAATCTATATTCCATTCACAATTAATTGATTCTACTTGATTTTTTTTAACAACAATTTTGCCAATCAGTCCATTTACTCTTTATGATAAGTAAACTTAATTGATATTGTCTTTATAATTAATATCAATAACTTAATTTCTGTCTTATTCGTTTCTTTCAATTGATTTATATTTTTATCTATTAGGATATATATTGTTCCTTACTACAACTAATTATGTACTTTATAATGTATCAATGTTTATTAATTGTTACATTTTCTTATTTTTTGTTATGAATCCGTCAGTTTTCTATTAAAAAAAAGTCAATTTTATCGATATTTGATTACTGTTAACATTATAGAGGAGGTGTGGATATAAAAAGTATCACTTAATCAATATGTTTCTATTCTTGAACAAACCGTTTACTAAAAGGAAATTTCAAAACAATAAAAATTCTTAAAGTTAACCGTTTGTTCCCATGGCTCTGCATTTCTACGCCAAATGAAAAGGGCCAATCGCCTTAAGATCAGGGTTAGAGAGTGTAAAATAGAGAAAAAGAGGGATAGGCACCCAAAATGTGTGCAGGGTGACAAAATGTCACGCCAACCCTGATAGTACCCATCTAACCCTGATAGAACCATTTAAAAATGAGTAATTATTTCAATTAATCTTGATATTTTTAAGCGTCCAACAGTACAGACTTGTTATATTTTTTTAAAGTTTACCCACCCTTTAATGTAAAATTATTGCTTTAAGAAACAAAATCACTAATGCGCATTTATTTTTTTAAAGTATGCATGTAAGCCATTTAGGAAACAAATAATTAAAAGATCCAGCTGTGATTTGAACCCAAATCTCCCCATCACCAATAGGCCAGATTAGATGTGCCTGACATCTAGTCTGCGTGCCTACCGATGGGACTGACATTGTAAATCCAATATAACGCTATAGCTTGGTTTAAGATTCATTCTGTTATTGTGTATTGGGATTCCTTTATCTTATCTGACTCTCGCTGGTTTGAAGGCGTTATATACGTAGATTGGTTACTTAATATTAATGGCTTACAAATTATATATTAACCAATTTCAATATAATTATATTACTATTGAGGTTCTCTCTTATTGCGCTAACTTTATTGGGATATCCCTTTTTTGATGGTATTATTTAGTATTAATATACCTTCGAACATGTATTAAGGTGCCTTTTACGGACTATTGATATCTAAAAAAAAGATACTAGTTATTTATTTTATTATTTATTTATCACCGCGTCTTATTACCTGTTCAGGCTATACCCATTTGTTGACCTACTAATTACGCTAATTAGTTAGGGATAAATAAAGTTTTAATTTATAGGATGTATATCCACATTTTGGGGGACGGAGAGTGAAAACAATTTTGGAAAACCACCCTCAGTACATCCGACTGGGATTTTAACCCTGATTTTCTTGTCATCGACAGTCTAGTCGTAATCGTAACACAAGAAAGACGACATAGACCAAGTAAGGTTAAACTAACGCCCGCGGGCAAGATGCGGTTTGTTCAATCCTGCCCGCGGGATAAACAATTAAAATGTGTTGCGTTGTGAAAGAGGCATTTTAAACACAACAAATTGTGTTTCTACCATGTCAAAATAAAGGTTTGCAAACATCTATCTTCTATTCTCCTCAGAATTTAACCCAGATTATAAAATAATGCTAGAAGTTCAGTCACATTTTTGCTCATTTCAGAGCTCGTCATATAAATCTTCTAAACGAACTTAAAAACAAACTAAGCCACTGGGGTATTTATGATTGTTTTTCATTCGTCATGTATTAAAACTTATTTACGTCAGTATATTATGTGTGTTTTATACATTAAAAAAATAATTTTGAAGAAAAATCATTGAATGAAAGTCATTGGCCCACCAAACTCTTTTTATTTATTTTTATTTGACACTCCTATCTTAGACCATGCGGCCACCGAGGTAGGTAAATATACTTGTGTGTGACGGGGCTATTGTGGCTTGAACTTGTGTTAAGTGTGCTGATGGTGGTTTTTATTAAATAGTTTACAAATTTCCCTCCATGCAAATGCGGGTATATTTCCTCTAAACGTTACCTTACTCGTCTGTAGCCTATTACTGTAACTACGTGGATAGATTGAAAGGGTATTAAGACGTTGTGAAGAACAGAATATCAGTACTTCCTAAAAGCTTTAAACTCCGTTATCTCTAGATTTTCCGAATTCAATTTCTACAATTAAAGAGCGAGAGATTCAATTAGAAAGTTGTATAAGGAGCAACCCTAATGCTAACTTTATTCAATAAGGAGCAACCCTAATGCTAACTTTATTCAATAAGGCAATAGGATTGTTATTTTATAAGTTTAGTTGGATAAATCTTTATTTTTAAAATAAATGTAGAATTAATCTCACTACGCTGATAAATTGTGAATTTTTAAACAATTTTTTATATTTATGTTGCTGCTTTAAAATGCTGTAGCAAGCTAATTAATAAAGGAAAATTAAAAATTATGTAAAATGAAATTAAATGATCAGGTATTATTATTATTATTATTATTATTATTATTATTATTATTATTATTATTATTATTATTATTATTATTATTATTATTATTATTATTATTATTATTATTATTATTATTATTATTATTATTATTATTATTATTATTATTATTATTATTATTAGGTCTATAGTTTATTGGTATCTCGATACAAAATCATCTATCCACATGGAAACAGAATCTTTAAGTCAAATACCTTTAAAATGCTGACAAATAGATTTAATAATAAGTTTAACACAAGCTTATTAAAGCTTTATTTAAGAGTTTAGAGTTGAAGACGTCAATTAAAGGGAAATACGCACATTGGTGGACACGCAGACTAAATATAAGGCTAATATAGTCCGGTTTTCCATTGACGGAAAGGTCACGATTTGAATTCCAACCGGGTATACTGAGGGTGATATTACCTGAATGATTTTACTTTCCTTCCACGAAAATGCAGGCACATCTTCCCTAAGCTCTACCTTCTTTAAATATAATTAAAATGCGTATATTCCGGATGGGTGGTAATATGGGCTGGGGAAACAAAATAAATTTAAACGATAAATGTTGTGAAATTCTGCTAGAAGGAGGCTGGGAAATCATTAATTAAAAAAACAATCCCCCTTAAGGCGAGAATTAAATTTCCAATTCCCAGGTTTGAGTGAGTCAGATTTGAGTGTGTGCCTGCAGCACACGTCTTCCCAGCTAACCTAACTTTGAGTAACCCAGCCAACACTAGCAACCCCCCACCCCTCAGTCCCCAACCTAGGTTTGCATCATCTTCTCATCCCATGGAAGCATCTCCTCGTTAGAGCCAGCCACGCTCAATCAGCCTCCATTACCTGGGATTCACCGCTGCCGACACAATCAACTTAGCCTCTAGTGAGCAAGCCAAGCTTGAGCCGTTGCTAGGGACAACATATTGCCGAGTGAAAGGGGGCGTGGCTCTGGAAATACTCCAGGGGGGTCTACTCCAGGAGGGTGCAACCACCAATCACAGCTATCGGTCCCCCGAGCAAGGACCAATGAGGTGACACACGGAACAGGTGCACGTGAGGTTGACATGCAAAGGGAAGGGGTTGTTTGGGAAATCGTGCAAGTATGTATGGATGTATCTATGGATGTATGGAAGGATGGCTGGATGTATGGTGTGGGATGAATCTTCCTTACTTCGTCAAACCGGGACTAGTCTGGTCAGTGTGTGTCGACCAAATTGTCAAGATACCGATTCATTGACCGTTTGGAGACGTGTTCTAGTCTAATGGGGCCTTCTTGCAATCCATCAGACTAGCTAGTTTTAGTAGTACCAAGTGTCAAATGATCGAACAATGGATATGTAAAGGCTCTTTGTCGAATATCCTAGGCTGAATTTGAGATTTACCTACGGTCGATGTAAATTTGTTTTGTCGACATAGCAGTCGTAGTGCGTGAGCCGATGTGAGGCCGCATGTGACTTAAGCTTGACGAGTGATGGACAAACGTCTTCAGGAAGCCCGAGGGGCGCACACGTCCTTCCTGATAGAAGACATCCTGTTCCGGCCTAAGACAGTTCTGCCTCAGGTGAGTCCAGCCGGGTTCAAATTGGGCCAGAATAGAACCGAAATTTTCTCAAACGTTCTCAACTACGTTAAATATATTTTTTGTACACCATGTCTTAATATCGGTTAGATCTCTATACATATTATTTACTCCAACGGGGAGGGGACAAGAATCATTAATATAGGACAAATGTACCTGCCTTTTCGTGGAGGGAGAGTGAGAAACCAATTAGGAAAAATCACCTCCAGAACACCCAGCTGGGATTCGAAATCCCATCATCGCCAAACTAGACTAAACAAGCTCGACATTAATTTCCAGTAGTCACTCTCACAATAGACTAAACTGTTAATGACACGGAGATCCGGGTTCGAATCCCAGATAGATGTAGGCCTACTGAGGGTGGTTTTAATACAGTGTTTTCCACTCTTCATCACAAATGCGATCGCACTTACTCTAAAAAAAATTGCCGCCAATGCCAATAATAATTTAATCTTGACTGGGCTTACTGTGTGTTTTTTTTCCCTTAAAGGTTATCTCACTCGTCCTTGACGAAAATGTGTGAACATTTTCTCTCAATTCTATCATCTTCGTCTCTACCTGATTTGAATAATGAAAATGTGTGCGATCCGGACGTGTAGCTGCGATTGAAATACATTTTCATTTATTTGAGGTATTTAACGAGCACATTCTGAACCAACTGATTATATCAGCACACGACTTATAAACTAACTTATATCTATAACAGACACAACACCCAGCCCCCGATCGTTAATTCATCAATGTAAAAGGGTAATCCACATTTCACCAATGATACATTTTCCGGCCATGCCAGGAATTGAACTCAGCTCTGTAGAATGACACGCTACCGACTGAGTTAAAGTTTCAGACCTACACGCAATAAAATTCAACAAAACTCAACTATACACAACTAAACTTGACTACACTTAACTTTCTTCACATGCATTTAATTATATTCCACTATATTCAGCTACACTCAAATGATTCCAACTACACTCAACTAACAACTACACTCACTTATTCTCAAATACGTTATCGTACAATTAACCCCCTAAGGTATCATTCTTGCAATAGACTGGGCTGCCAATGATGGAGATATTGGGGTTTTAATCCCGGTCGTGTGTAGCCTACTACAGTGGTGTTCCCCTAAGTGGTTTTCCACCCCCCTCTACGAAAATGGGGGTACACTTCATTTTAATTCAACCTGTATCATCTCTTACACATTAGCGTAACTAGTAGACATAAGCACAGAAAAATGTATTTGTAACTATTACAAAATAAATATTGCTAACCGATTTTCTACAAATAATTTTGTATTTGTTGTATGGTTTTATTATTCTCCTGTAAATCATGAAGCATCGCCCCCATAACTCCGTTTGTAGAAGAAAAGTTCTTTTTGTCAAATTTCGTTCAACTTAAGTGTCGTAGAGAGTGACATATTTTTGTAGAGCTAAGAAAATAGTTTCGTCATCATTTTCTTATGAATTATGAAATTAGCGGTGACCTGGTGGTCTAGGGGTAAGGTGTCGGACTTCTGTGCTGGCGGCCGGGGTTCAATCCTCGGTCCCGGCACAGATTTATCTGATTTCCAAACCCTTCCTACACCTCTGACAAGACATCTTGTGAATGTGGGTAATGCCAGGCCTCCACCGTGGTTCGGATTCCACGTTAAACTGTAGGTCCTCCATTTCAGCTCACAATCACCCTACCATTACACATTAGCGTAAGTGCGTATAACCCGAACGGGTAGTAAGACGCAGTGCTAATAATAATAATTATGAAATTGCCTCTGTGAGCTCCTCAGTCCCTAGCACATGTCACCGCGACAGTTTTTTGTTTAGCGCTGCTTCTCACTACCCGTTTGGATTACACGCTTATGTACTAATTACGCTAATGGTTTTAGGGATTAGGAAGGTTGGTTGTATTTATAGGAAGAATACCCGTATTTGCGTGGAGGAATAGTGGAAACCCCTTTAGGAAAAACTACCCTCAGCACATACGACCTTGATCTCCCCATCGCCGGCAATCTAGTCTACTGCGAGAGTAGCGCGTTAGACCATGCGGCCACCGAAGCGGGTCACCACGGTAGTTAAAATAAATTTCTGTTACAGCATTGCCAACTGTACGATCTGGATATTATGTGTGCTATAATTTCACCTCCTGTACAATCGTTCTATATCCAATACTCGGATATTACACTAAAAGTAATATCCTGTGGCTCAAGCGATTTGTATGATTGACAATACCTTATAATATGAATTATAATTAATACATAATTAAAAAGTATGTATCTTATATTAGGCTAACTGATCAATATTGTTTAAGCTTAATGCTTTAGAAACTAAATTTTAAATTACAACCCCTCCCCTCAAACCCCCAAACAATAGACAAACAAGTTAGTTTATTCCCAGTGGAACGAAATTATTTATGTAGTACATTCAGTTTTGAACATAATATAATTGTGGACCCACGCGTTAGTATCACCACTTATTTACCAAGCACCTGTTTTTAATCTCCGATCTTGATAAAGTATAGAATCATGAACATTTATTCCATTTAGATTGTTTATTATTATTATTATCATTACTCTCTTGCCCCGAACCAAGTAAAGTGTGTTTTACAATTTTGTTTTTATCTGAGCCTACAAAGAAATGGTTTGCTGGCCTTTATTCAAATTTGATACTCATTGTTATATCATCATAGCTCATAGTTTTTATGATTTTGATTCAATCCCTCAGATTAAATATACTTTATTGATAAAATAAGCCTACAACGTTTTTGTTGAAAAAGGATAGGAAATGTTTTACAGGGTAAATAAGAATGTATGATCATATAAAAAAAAAAAATCCTTTGAGATTAGTTTAGAGATGACCGATATTTGAAGAGTTGTAGGCCTATTGTAAAAAAAAGATAGCATTTTTGTTCAGAGCTGTATTTGAAGCGCGCTTTATTCTCTTGGAATACTTAATAAGCAGTAGTATTTTTGGATATGTTGTCACAAACTATAAGATACCTTATGAGAAAATATTGACAATTGTATTGTAACATTTATTTAATATAAGCATTTTTTCTACATTTAATCCATGAAACAAAAGTTGTCTTCTGGTGGGTAGTTACAATCCGGTTCAGTTTTATGTGATATCCCTTGAAACTAAAGATGATTGCCAATTCTTTTCGGTTAGCTCAACTTCAAGATAAGTGAGTAGACAACTGTTTTTTGTTTTGTTTTTTAAATGGGGACTGCAAGATATAATTTTTGTTTTTCAAGGTAAGATCAACTTATATAACTATAATAAATTACAACCCGCTTCAGTGGCTGCATAGTTTGAGACGTCACTCTTGCAATAAACTAAGACTGCCAATGAACGGAGATCAGGGCTTGATCCCGGTTGGTCAGGGTGTACTGAATGCGTTTTTTTCCTAAATGGTTCTCCAATATCCCTCCACGCAAATGAGGATACACTCCCTAAAAATATAACACCTAACGCTAAAACGATTATCGTTATTAGTAGAGTCATAATCGTATAACCCGAATGGTTTGTAAGACGCGGTGCTAAAAATAATAAGTAAAAATAGATTGGTTTTTATAAAACCATAATATTTTCATAATAAATTAAATATATGAGCACAAAACTTAATTAGCTTTATTCAACCACTTGAACTAAATTTTTTATATGCATTTATTTGCTCAAACACTAATAATTTATGTGTGCACTATACAAGTGGATTTTTTTAATCAGTGCAAATTTGGACGGGGATTGCATGGTAATGTAGTTTAATTTTATTTAATTCTAGTATTAATTTCTGCTGACGTGTAACTCTGAATTTTAAACCAAGCTGAGTGAGTTGAGGGTGGTGCCACTTACCTTAGTTCAACCAAAATTCGGTTACATTTCCTCGAAATTCTACCTTCCTCATCCCGACCTCATAAGCATAGTTAAATGTGAATAGCCTGGATGGATAAAAAGACGGAAAGGGAGAAAACAATTATAAAAAAAAACTATGATTTTTTTAAATTTTCATAAAATGACTGGCCTATAAATATTTGATACATCCAAAATGTGAAATACCCATCATTATAAAAATTATTCATTAATCGACAACCGAGAAACAAGTAACAAAAGGATGTAATTAAAACAAAATTACTTTTAAAAGGTTTGAGAATTACAGTCGAAGGGAATTAATTATGAACTAGGATGAATAAATTCAGAAGTCAGTCTTTCAAACAATAAAATAATAACATAACTTATGTTCCTAGAAAACTCTCTTTTGTTAAAACTCTTTGAGAGATTTAATCAAACACTATTACCCATTACTAACATACCATCAGATGGAATGTGTTTTTGCAACGCACTTTTAATTTCAATAATGATGTTGGGATGAGGACGGTGTACTTAAAAATAAATGCCCATATTTGCGAGAAGGGATAGTGAGAAACCATTTAGTTAAAACTACCTTTATTACGCCTGGCGAGGATTTGAAACCTGACCTCTCGTCACCAACAAACTTTAATAGATGAGCATGGCGCTTAGTCCTTGGGCCCTTAGTTGAAGAAACACACTATTTGTTTCATGAACCAATGTCATAATATCAAATGTCTAATACTAGTTAGTTTAACTATTGTTGCTTACTACAACGATATATAAAGGTGACATCCTTTTATTTTAATTCAAATGTAAAAATACCACTTTTTTATTGCGTAAATCTATATTTTATTTCTAAAATGTCTTTTTTAGTGTCAGAAAAGTTTCATTAAATAAATGTTAACACAAGAAATCATATTAAAATGTTGGATACTTTTTTTTAACACCACGTCTTACTACCTTCTCGATTATAAGCTTTTGCATCAATTACGCTAATAGTTTAAGGGATTAAGAATGTTATATTCAGAGGAAGTTTACCCACATTTGCGTGGAAGGATAATGGAAAACTATTTGGAAAAACTACCCTCAATGCACCCGATCTAGCATAGGCAGTCTAGTATAATGCAAGCGAAAGTAGCGCCTTAGACCATGTGGTCACCGAAACAGATTTTCAGATACTTGGATTCATAAAAGTGATATTATTGGACATTAGATCTGCTGAAAGGAAATTTGGTATCTTTAAGCATTTTCAGGGACATGTACAGGAAGAGTTCATATATCCTACCTTATTCAAACATTCATTGTGCTTTTCAATATAATTTTTATTTAGCACCGCATCTTACTACCCGTTTGGATTATACGCGCAATATAAATTAATTGTATTCAAATTATTGATAAATGAGATATACATGTTTGCCATTTATCACAATATGAACAAAATAAACATTTTTCTTTAAATAATCCTTTTAAAATGCCGTCCATCTCAATGCACTCACAAACTAATTTAATCATTTTTTTTCCACGACGTGCACAAGTATGGCTGCAGATATTACCTGAATTTAATCCCTAATTCTATGCTTTAACATGTCTGATGGTCGTGTTGCAATGATTTTATTTTTTAAATATCCCCAAAGGAATAAATAACAAGCCGTCACGGGTGACTTGGTGGTTTAGAGGTAAGGTGTCAGAATTCTGTGCTGGGGTCCGGGTTTCAATCCTCGGTCTCGGCACAGATTTATCTGATTGACAAACCCTTCCTTCACCTCTAACAATACATGTATTAATCACATCTTGTGAATATGGGGAATACCAGGCCTCCACCGTGGTTCGGATCCCACGTTATACTGTAGGTCCTACATTTCATATCACAATCACCCTACCATTACACATTAGTGTAAGTGCATACAACCCGAACGGGTAGTAAGATGCGGTGATAATAATAATAATAATAATAATAATAATAATAACAATAAGCCGTCAGGTCAGGTGATTGATACGGCCAAGAAATGTCCACTAAACGAGAACTTATCCTATGTCCAAACACCGTTCTTAAGGAGGGGACACACTGCCATCACATCAGGTGAACTCATATGACCGCACATAGTAAATAAATGACGTGTACTGCCGTACAGGCTCACACTATAGTCATGCCATGTCATAATATGCGCTCTCTTTACGTTGTCAGCGATAGGTTTCTTAACTTCAGTGTAAAGTTGGTCAGGTTTGGAATACCCATTAGTAGTAGGGGATCAAGCAGTTCTTCTGAGTTTGAAGAAGAGCTGGAAAATGATTTTCAGTATAAGTGGATAGTAGAGTGGCTTAAAGGAAAAGGGTGAAGGTGCATGAAATAAATTTGAAAAGGAAGGAGAAGGGTGAGTTTCATCATTTGGTTAAGAAACTCCAAGATCATCAAAGGTTGATATGAAATGTACTTTAGGTTGACTAAGGAAGGATTCAAGTTCTTAAATCATCTTATAGTCTCGTGACTTGGCTTCATAAAGAAAATCTCAACCACGCAATTTTTCAATAAGCATTTCCTTCATATTTAACGATTTTCACCACTTTAACAACTAAAAAAACAACACGACTCATCAACTCACGCGACTTTACCGTACCGACGGCTCACGAAATATGTGCAGCCACAGAAATTGTGAAAACGCGTGTGGGCATGAGGAGACATGAGGAGACATAACCTCACGTGATCAGTACGTAGTGAAGAATGCGAGAATGCGCAACACGCCATTCAACAAAAATACGGTTGCTCACATCTGGTTGTATCAAAAGGAATAGACCCACCGTAAGACAGAACTCCTAATAAGTAGTACTGCAGGAAAGTAAATTACTTGTTAAAATATATATCAAAATAATATATAATTGGTTATGATGTTATAAAATAAGAAAGTTGTTTTTCAAATAAAACATATAGCTCATGATTAAATATGTTAATTTGCATTACCTACTTCCTTCACTGTTTTTATATTTTTCTGAAATTTTGACAATCATTTTATTACTATTTTAGTTGAATTACAAGTCTAATATTGTGATAAATTATGTGATAAACTATAATAATTGTAAACATTTTATTTCATAGTAATGTTAAGTAAGACTGTAATCTCTAATATAAAGAATAAAAGTAACAATTATATATCATTTTGTGTCACAATAGTAGCAATAATAATAAAACAAATAGTATAGTTGTATAGGGTGGTTTTACTGACTTATTTTAATGTGGCATGTGGTTTTACCATTTTCCATTTATAAGAATAGACCTATTGATGCATTCCCTAAACATTCCCCTTCTTCATCCGATGTCCTTACATTAGTGTAAGCTGAAGAAATACAAAACGAGATGTAAAATTCATGGAGCTATTTTTTTTATATAGCCTATCACTGCGTCTAACTTCCTGTTAAGATTATACGCATATATGAAAATTACTCTAATTGGATCAGGATGAGAAAGGAAGCAATTTAGAGGTAATCTACCCGCGTTTGCGTGGAAGGAGCGTGGGAAGCCATTTAGGAAATAACTACAATCAGCAGACCCAACCTGGATCCGATCTCCGATCTCTCCATCTCCTTACACGAGAATGACTCTTTAGAGTTTGTACCATGTGACCACTTAAGCGGGATTATGGGTATAAATAAATGTATTGTTATATTTATCAATAGATTCTAAATAGTAGATAGCTCAAACACAATTTTAATTTGTATTATAGTGCTTAAATAAAGTACTGTGGTTATAATTTGTGATTATTTCAAATACATCTTCATAATGTGTAAAAAATTTACCAAATTATTTTTCACAACATGACTCTAGAGAAATTAAAATATATTTTCACAGTAAACACAAAAAAAGTTCTGCATGAATGGTGTTAGTCAAACATTTCAAATATATATCTCATATTAATAGACCTATTATTTTTCGTGATTACTCATTTTTAGCATTTAATTATTATTTAGTGATATTAGAAACCTAATATTTTTACCCTCCCATATAATGGCAACTAAGCGAGCAACCACGGGTCTAACAAATGACACGAAAAGGATGGATAGATGTTTCTAAACTATTATGCCGCAGTGATTCAATATTTTGGGTTGATTTGGCACATCATGAGCTTAAATAATCGAAATAACTATCACAAGGCCAACTAGCTTTGACTTGTCGCTACAATGGTTACATAACAATTAACTCCATAAATCTGTAACTTATTTCTTCGATAAAGTTGTATATATATAGGCTCATGAAATGTAAATTGAATTTAATATGTTTCATAGTCTTTTATGGTAGTTAATAATTTGAAGATTAATTTAAAATTATTGTTCTAATCACTTAAACTATATTATAATTTAAATGTATGTACTATATACTGTAGATACAAACGCCATCAGTTGTATAAATATTTTTGTATATTCTATTGAAGGCCTATCACAATTTTGATTTTCTACTATGAAGAGAAAGTGTTGTAGCCGTGAAAATTTTAGACCTAGAGATTATGTGTCCGAACCCAAAAAAGTTGATTTTACAATTCTGTCTGTCTATTTGTCTGTCTGTCCCTGACCACAGATCTGAAACGGTTTGATGGAATTTGTTCAAACTTGATATTTAGTTGTTATAGGGAAATACTAACTTACATAATCAATGTAAATGTGTTTATTTTTCTAAAATAAATTAATTTAAGGATAGGCTACTTATGACAAATCAAAGAAATTTTAGAATTTTTCGAAGTTGACCTTAAGAATTGAGCTCAAAATAAGTATCTGAGAATAGTTTTTCATGATAAATTAGAACGATTTTATATTTTTACAAATTAAAAATAATTTTAAGAGTACTTTATAACTAACTCATTTTTGGACATTTGAAAATTGTTAGAAATGTTTGGACAATATAGTTTAAACTTTACATATAAGGAGTGTTTTATTGTGACTAACCAGATAATGTATTTGTTTGTATGTATGAGGAAAATTTACCTAAGGGTGGTTTAATGAACAACTATTTTCGAACATTTTCTTCCGAGTTATAATACTCAATATTCGAAAGTTTTTGCATTTTTGTCCAACCATTTATTTATATCTATAATATTGTATCAAGAATGAATTAAATAGTAGTATATTTATTATTTTTCTTCTATAGGCACATTAGGACTATTTTTCTTACTGTCCATTCAGAATATTCGCATATTTACATTAATGGAAGAGAGATGGAAAGGTAGATTATAAAGGAAATATTCACAAATTTGTGTGAAGTTAGAGTGGGAAACCATTTTTGAAAATCAAATCAGCACATCCAGCTGAGATTTGAATCCCAACTGGCAAGCTAGATTAGACGAGATTGGAACCTTAGATAGTTTGCCCACATATGAGATTTTTCTCTTATACTGATGTCTACTTGCTATTTCGTACATAAAGAAAAGGGAGTTACTATTTGATATTTGTAATACATTATAAACTATTCATAATCTTATTTTACAGTCTAATCTACATTTTATTATATTTATGAAAATATTACTGTAAAATTGAGATGCTTACAATCAGAAATAGAAACATTCTAAAGTAGGCCTACACTGTCATTGTATCTGCAGTTTTAGTCAAGTTTTCCCCATTGTAGATATATATTATAACTCTTATTTTATTATTAGTTTGGATAAACAATAATTCATTTAAATATCGTTCAAAATATTACCTACAAATGAAAAATTAGAATATTGTAATTACTCCCAATAATTTATTACATTGATTTATTTAAACCTGTCGCCTATTTTTTGAATGGTGTGAAAAAAATAATTTGCAAAGAAATGAAAAATTGGGTGAAATCATTATAGACTCTTGAAAATATAACAAAATAAAAGTAAGAACTGAAAGAATTTAAATGATATAGTAAAAGTATATACTCGTACTTAGAGTTAAATACTAATGACAAAACTGCAGAATATAAATTAGATACCTAGGTCAATCAAAGCATGTATCCTCCTTTTACCTCGAAAGATAGCACGCTTTAATTCCTTTGTTGGGTGACCTGGTGGTCTAGGGGTAAGGTGTCAGACTTCTGTGCTGGCGGCCGGGGTTCAATCTTCGGTCCCGGCACAGATTTATCTGNGGTCTAGGGGTAAGGTGTCAGACTTCTATGCTGGCGGCCAGGGTTCAATCCTCGGTCCAGGCAAAGATTTATCTGATTTCCAAACCCTTCCTTCACCTCTGACAAGACATCTTGTGAATGTGGGGAATGCCAGGCCTCCACCGTGGTTCGGATTCCACGTTAAACTGTAGGTCCTTCATTTCATCTCACAATCACCCTACCATTACACATTAGCGTAAGTGCGTATAACCCGAACGGGTAGTAAGACGCGGTGCTAATAATAATAATAATAATAATAATAATAATAATAATAATAATAATAATAATTCCTTTGTTCTACTATAGTGAATTTTGTAAGCTAAAGACATAGTGTACACTAAGTGTACTATTGGTCAAGTATAATCAGTTTAATTGAATTTTATATTATACTTTCTATCAAATAAAGTAATTCAATAAACCCGATTTGATGTTTACAAAATAACTATTCAATATGTGTGATGATAGCTGCATATACCTACTTTAGTTAAACACTTTCAACAATGATAATAATCATCACTTTAAATTATAGATATAGACTATAGAATTTACCACATAAAAAGTGTATAATGTAATAGATTCATTCTAAATATTATGACCTAATCAACTAAATAAAACAAATATTCAGTTGCTTTAATGATTTAGTAAGTTGAACTAGGTTTTACAATATATAAACCACTTCTTGCCCACCTGTGTAAGGAATTAATCTTTGAAAATACACAAAATTAATCACCAAAATTAATATACAAACCCATTTGCTTGACCCCACATGCGAGAAGATAGATATATTCCCCTTCGACATTTGTTTATATGTTATGTGCTGACAGCTTCCTAATCATTGTTTTATATTCTCCAATTGAAACTTTATTTTGACAATCATCCCATTCTCACCCTCTCAGTTTCTCTTTGTCCCCCCCTTCTCTCTCCCTCTCTCGCTACTTGAAGTGCAACTTGGGCCAAGTTTGATGATGTTTAAAATCAAAAAGTTATCAAGTCCTATTCAGTCTGAAGCCCGGATGTACTTACCTTCAGCAACTTGTGATTAATCGTAAATTTTACATTTACATTAGATCAAGAACATCAATGTTATTATTACTTTTTTTTTTTTAATCTTCAGCGTCTCACTACCCATCAAGTATTTACAAACTTTTAACTAACCAAGCTAATGGGGTGGGGTTGAGGGAAGTAGAATTTAGAGGAAATGTACCAGCGCTTCTGTGGAGGATGAGTGGGAACCAATATAGAAACAGCCATCCTCAGTACATCCGGCTGGGATTAGAACACAAACTTTCTAATCACCGGCAAACCAGACAAAATGATACTGTAATCTAGTCCATTTGCCCACTGATGCGGGTTATTTTATTTGAAACTACTTTGTTTGCTGTGAAAATTAGTGATTATTTCTAAGTACACGCATTCTTAAAAAACGTATTTTGTTAAGTAAGAGCCCAGTGTTCATATAATATAAACTACCATTATTTTTATCCATCCATATCTCGGTCATTTTAAGACTTCTTTGTTTTAGTTTTTTCTAATTTTGTTCTCGTTTAGTCATAAAATAACTTAATCTATGGCATTAACAACTCGAAATTTCGTTGCCACACTTACGAAAGTACGCCACCTATCCTTATCTTGAGCTAGTACTATCCAGTCCACCTCATTACACCTTAGATCTTTCAGGTACATTATAATGCTATCTTCCCATTGGGTTTAACCGTGGTGGGAGGAAGTAAGGTGAAACCGTCCGGCCCCTAAAACTCGTCAGTTTCTGCGCATGACGTCAGCTTAGGGGGACTTGCTTTACTGCGAGCATTGGCGCTGTGGTACGTTTTACAGTAAACTTTACATTTCAACAATATGCCTTATATAAATAACTACATAATAATGTAGAAGTATGTAGAGATCTTTTAGAATATTTGTAGCAAGAATAATGAGTGTTAAATAATGAAATTACATATATTTTAATATTATTGTGCAAAGTGAATGAACTTCTTAAATTCATCAAACAAGCAAAATAAAAACAAAAGATTAATATTTTACTACTCAAAATATTATGATGCACACACGTTAAAGAACATTTGTTTCAAAAGCTCCATCAATATTAAATTTAATTATCAGTTTCAAACAAAATCCTTGACTTGAACGAATAAACCACAGAAAAAAAAAGTCTTATATGTAACCAAGAAAAGAATAATACATTTAAAATATTTTAAACAATTATTAAATAAACAGATATTCCTCTTTCATTACAAACACCTATTTTATAACTGCAATATTAAGGCCACATCTATCATCTCTTCTCTGAGTTTTTTTTTAAATCTCTGATTGAAAATTACTGCTTTTCCTTTCTCATAAAAATATAAAATGATGCAATCGTGAAAATTTTCAACCTTGAAATTTTGATGAATCTCTGCGTTTAATATGACCCAAACCCCCAGAAAAGTGTAGCTTACAATTATTTAGGTCCCTGGGTCTTTAACCTAAAATATTTAATGAATTTTATTCAAACTTTAAATTGATATTTAATATGGCTATATCTCAGGATTTTTATCCTGACACTAACTTTTAAATTAAGAGTAATTTTCTGAAAATTGATTTGTTTAAATTTCAATTTTTTTTACAAGTTACTTTATTGATTTTGTTTAAAATGAATATTTAAAGTGTGTTTACCTAACAATATACACTGTATACTTGTTTTTCGGGTAAAAATTCATTTATGGGCAGTTTACTAATGATTAATGACTCATTTCTTCCAAATGGTTTTATATTTCTGCCTCTTTTTTTTAGAATATAGTAAAATACGACATTGCAAAGACTTCTGGAAATCTTCTTCAGAACAGATTGTGGCTGGATGGAAATGTTATAATTAGCTTAGAAGAAATAGTCTAATTTAATGAAGAAATAATTTTGTAAATATAAAAATAAAAATAGATATGAATGAAGGAAAAAATATTAAATTATTTTAAATATTTTAACAATACTCGTAAAAAAGTATAAAATATTAGTTTAGAAACTTTACATTCTTATTTTGGCTTCATGTCCATCTGGACTATACGCATTTATTTACACAAAATAATATCAATATGAGAAATGTAAAATTTAGAAGAAATAAACCCTTATTTAAATATGAAGGGAGGAAGAAACCATTTATGAAAACCCACCATTATCACACTCAGCTGAGAATAGAATCCCGACCTAGGCTAAGTCCACGTGATCACCTATGCGTGTCAAACTAAACAATAAAATCACTTGGCACATCTATGACAGGAGTTAACAACTTAAACATGCCAGGTCACAGTTGAATCCCCGAGTCTAGTGGCGGATCGCAACATATCAGCTAATTTTTGTCAATCTATGCAAAAATGAGAATGAAATAATAAGTGATAGTTTAAACATGTTTAATTACATATTAAACAAACTTTTCCGACGGATAATAAAATATATGCTAAGTCAATATAATACAGCAAATGAAAGGAAGAAATTATTTGGAGCTTTCATGGATTTACTCCCCCGTTAGTCAAAACTTTCCGTTTCTCGGACAAAAACATGAAATTTTACTACAGCAGATTACTTTAGCAAGAAACTTCGTGGGCCACCAGTTGGGAATCCCTGATATAGAGCAATAATTTAATATGTATTGTTGAAATATTGCATGAAGAAAAACCATATAAAGTTTTCTCATAAGCGTAATAATATTGTAAAAGTCTTAATATATATGTCATTGTTGGAAATACGTATTATTATATTGCATGTCCAAGATTTTAAAATACTGACAACTATAAAAAAAAATAGAATGTAACAATGGCAGAAAAACAACGAAAAATTAATAAACTCAAATTAAAACGACAAAGTAGAGAAAATTCCTATGAATAAAATACAAGCTACAAGCTATAATATTGCTAAACTTTAATAATAAATTTGCAGTTTAATCTGATCTTTTTGTAAACTTTTAAAAAAATAAGCATTAAAAAAATATCTATCCACCCGCATCATCGGGAACGTGTTGGCTATTACGTCAGTATTCTTATCTAGTTTGGTATGTTGGTGACAGAGAGATTGGGGTTCAAATACCAACAGGGTTTACTTTCGTTGTTGTTCCTAAATGGTTATCCATCCTCCCTCCAAGTCAGTTCTACCATATTAGTATAAAATACATGCGGACTTCCAAAACAGGTAAAAAGATGAGGCTCACATTTTTTTTTTATAAATACAGGTCTACTAATGCTAATAAAATAGTGAGACCTTACGAAAAATACTAACAAATTAATCAATATATAATACCCCTTTCAGTTGTAAAATCCCAAAAGTGGGAAGGAGCCCTGTCCTAAATGGTTTTCCACTCTCCCTTCACGCAAATAAGGGTACACGTCCTCTGAATTCAACCATCTTTACCCCTAGTATATTTGAGTGATTAAATATGCGTATAGCTCAAAAGGGTAAAAACACATGGTGACAAAAATACACTTATCTAAAAATAGCTTCTATATGATTTTGGATTTTGATTTTGATTGACGGCGATTATACTTCTTGAAGACCCCGTAGTGAAGCGTACTATTATCACTATTCATTATATATAATACTAGATAGCTGTTGCCCGCGGCTTTGCTCGCGTGGAAGTTGATTATATACAAATACGAAAATATACATATGTATTTACAGATTAATTTAAAATATTACGTTACGTTGATGACCATAACTTGACCTCAGATCAAAAATAATGCAAGTCCGATACAAACTTTCACCCCCTTTTTCATCCCTTATTAAATAAAATTTCCAAAATTCCTTAAACATGTATTTATTTGTTTTACGTCAATAACCGAAATACAAAATTTTGTTTATGTAACTTTCAAAATGACGGACTTTCATACATATTACATACATATTATCATCCCCTATTTTGACCCCTTTGGGGTGGAATTTTCTGAAATCCTTTCTTAGTGGGTGCCTACATAACAAAATGAATATACAGTCCTAATTTCATGCTTGTAGCCTTGATAGTTTGCGCTCGGCGATGATGAATCAGTCAGTCAGTCAGTCAGGACATGTTATTTTATAATGAAAGATTTAAATGAATGTTTGTACAATTTATCTATAGAGTATGAAACATTGTAATATTTTATTTGTTAGTATAGTAGAGAAAATTACTTAAAAGTTTTCAAATTAAATTTGTGCCCCCTCTTACACTTTATTTTAATAAGTTCATATTTCAGAAAACTAAGATATTTAATATTGCTGCCAAACTTCGCATGATTCCTAAAAACATTTAAACACATCAAATAGGTGTTATATTTGCCTGGTTTCCCTCAGGTTGTCCCTTCTTCAGCTAACCCACCCCCCGAAGTTGACGTCACGACAAGAAACAAGGGTGGGAGAACATGCGCACGGTTTCACTTTACTTATTCCCACCACTTCATGTCCTGCCCACCGTACTTTACGAAACATAACTATCGTGACAATGTATTGTAATGAGGTTTGATTTTCCTAACAATGTCAAAGGATAAGTTGTTCACTGTAATCTCTAGATTATCATCGTCCTTAATCTGTGCTATATGTGTGTGATCATGTACAGTAAAGTACTTAGTCTTTTCAACGTTCACTATTTAATATATTTTCTTACTAGCCTCTAATAAAATTTTTGCATTAATTGCAACACCTTCCTTACTATAATCTAAAAAAGCTAAATCATATGCTTAGCCAAATAGCTGAGTTGTTTTAATATTTGTTTTAATAATAACGAAAAAGAACTTTTTTATATTTGTATTATAGGCCTACTAAATTTAACTAACAATGCAGTAAAATCCTCGTCTAGTTCTTGAAGAATAGAATGATTTAAATAATTCACAATTATTTTCACGTTTTCGTTTAAAGTATTTTCCTTTACCAAAGAACGTCGTGTTAAGGCTGTTAAAGTGAGATTTGATCTGTTTTTAACATTCGACATTTGTTCTCTATTGTTTAACAAACCTTTCTCAATTATTTTTGGGGGGGGGGGGAACCTACTTATAATATTCATTGTTATAAAAAAGCGTTTACCCACGTATTGAAATTTATTGAGGTTTTACTAATAAATAGTTTAAAGCTTCTTTAATATATGAGTATTTCTTATATATAAATGAAGATATTAGATAATGTTTCCAATATTGCTTGTTTTTTTAAGTTTATTAATAAATAAAGCGCAAACAATTCCTTAAATAATTTTTTCATAATAATTCAATACTCATTTAGATATTCTTAAATGGGTTTGATAACCAAGAACTGAATAAGTTCCTGTCTGTCTGGATGATTTATTTATACGTTCGTTCATAAAGTTTTATGGTAACCATTTAAATTTAGAAGTTTAAAATTAAATTGAAACCAAACTCATCATTGCTAATGATGATTCAGTGAACAAACACAAATAGTGTATTATTTCTGAACACAGAAATAAAATTGATAATATATTATGTACTGTACTTTATGTTTATAGTAAAATTATTTAACTTTTGACCTAAATTAGCACTGCTTTAGTTTCTAATTATTTCAATAGAATTTTGGAAAACTGCTCACCAAATCTAGCAACAACGTCAACGCGTCAATATTCAGTGGATCAAATCAATAGTCCGCCTACGCCCACCCACATGTATCAGTAGGAAGGGAGGCCGATTAAAGATCTTGGGACCTTAGCTTAAACACCATTTAGTTGGTAGAACCACTTAATATATGTGATTGCGCCCGTCCTCTTACATAATTATTTATTACAATATTTAGTGTCCGACTCCTTAGTTCAGTTCTTAGAACATATATGGTGAGATCCCAGAATGTATTATTTTGAAAATAAGGCTGTTTTCTTTCTAAAACTAGTTGATGAACAGTCTAGCATTGGTTTTTGGTATTTATGTTAGAATTAAGCTAGAGTTCACTGTTATTAGCTCATACTGGCTATGTAGAGATTTTAAAGAATGTAAAAAAGTGATCGAATGAAGACTACATTAAAAATTCACTATATTTAACTTATAGTTTTAACTTCCTAGTCCCTGGCAATCCAGCAGATTGCGATCCTGACGTTAAAAGGAAATATCAGCACTAGCCCAGTTTGTAAATCTTTTCAAACGTGTGTGTATGTATATATATATAAAACAGGTTTTTACCTGATTCATCTTTTTGTCTTCTGCTAGTTTCGATTCTAATCTAGTGTTTTCTTTGTAGAACCTCAAATATCACTTATATCCAACCGGTCATGTTGGAATACAAATAGACTAGTAATAGACAGTCAAGTATGTAGTCTGATTTATGAGCCAATATATATATATTTTTTAAATATGTAATTTGGTAAAAGGTAAAAACACCATGAATGACAAACTAAAACAACTACACACAACTACGTACTACACTTAAATTACCAAATACAAGCTTAAGCTTTAAATACTTTATTTATCTTATAAATAATTTTGTATTGTTAAAGTCTATAACATTTTATTTTGAAGCTTTAGAGGGTATACATATTGGCAATATTATAAAACAATTAATTTGGGGTATATGTTTTTGTAACCATTATTAACTTTATATTTCTATGTTTGATTTTATATTCATAATTGTTACTAATTTAAATTTTATATTAATAAACAACTATACACAACTTTATACTGTATAGTTTTTAAGAATTGACATTTATTGTACAGAATATGGTATATTTGGGTCTGTACAATATCTGTGTTGAATATAAATATCTAGTATACAATATGATTTTAACATCTTTTGGTTATAATTTTCAAAATTAATATTTAATTTGAGCTCACCTATGTTTGAAATTGAAATTATTTTTTAATTAAGTTTAGTTATATTTTTTCAAGCAATGATTGGAATTATTTTTAATTAATATTCTCTTGGATAAGTTTTATAGGGATGAATTGTAAAAAACAAAACAAAAACTTAACTGTGAGATATATATCAATTGAAGTCAAAAACTATTGATTGGAATTTGTAAACTATTAAAATATTAATAAGCTTAGAAAAAAAATTAGCCTCCTTGTAGAAATACTGAACTGTTGAGACATGCATATTTTTTTTATGGAGCATTATATTTTGAAAAGTCATCCATAATTCTACAATTAGGACATGTAGGGTACTGTTTACAATAGCTTTATAAATTGGTTATTTAAATTGGTTATTTCTCTTCCATCAGCCTTTGAATCAATGTAGCTACTACATAAATGGTAAAATTACTGGTTTTATATTTTAAATATAAGAAGACTTAACAAATTATTTCTTAGCACCGCTTCTTACCACTCGTTCGGGTTATATGTACTATTTACACTAATGGTTTTAAGATTAGGATTTAAGAAGGCTATATTTATAGAAATTGTGAACAGTGGAATACCATTTTGATTAAACCATTAACCCCAGTAAACCCGACTGAGATATCGAACCTAAATCTCCCTGTTATCAGCAGTTTAGTCTTTTGCTAGAGTAGCACGTTAGACCATGAGGACACCGAATTGGGTGAAACAGTTTAATTCATTCACCAAATGATATAGATATGGTAATAAAACCTCTAGAAATTTATAAAGAGAAGGGTGACCTGGTGGTCTAGGGGTAAGGTGTCAGACTTCTGTGCTGGCGGCCGGAGTTCAATCCTCGGTCCCGGCACAGATTTATCTGATTACCAAACCCTTCCTTCACCTCTGACAAGACATCTTGTGAATGTGGGGAATGCCAGGCCTCCACCGTGGTTCGGATTCCACGTTAAACTGTAGGTCCTTCATTTCATCTCACAATCACCCTACCATTACACATTAGCGTAAGTGCGTATAACCCGAACGGGTAGTAAGACGCGGTGCTAATAATAATAATAATAATATAAAAAGAAGGTTCTGAAAAATAATGGGCTTTAATTTTTCTAAACAAAATTAAAAGCAGATTTTTAAAATAGCAATTTATATTATCGTATACATTAGATTTTACTTAAGAGTAAAAACAATTCCAATTCCCATTTAGGCTATCAAAATATTTACACTATTGGTGTAGGAACGAGGACAGTTTAATTTAGAGGAAATGTATAGTCATTTGTGGAGGGAGAAAGTGGAAAACCATTTAAGGAAAAAAAACCTCCACAATACACTCGGCTGAGGTTCGATCGCTGACCTCCTCGTCACCGGCAACCCGGTCCTCTATAGTTGGTATGTTAGTTTGACTCGTGGCCTGTACGTTAACTGCGGCCCTATACGTGAATTTGTGCAGTCCACGGACCTGATGATAAACCAATCAACATCCAATGAGACTATTTTACTCTTATTTTTATGAATGTTGAGGAAAAACAACGTTTGGGAATTTGTAATCATTTGTAGATATCTGGTATGTAAGGTTGGTGTACCAAATTTTTATTCTTTCTTCGATAAGGATCAATTCCCCCCCAAAAAAATCGAATTTGAAAACTCAATATGTGTAACGTTTGGTGCATACCTATGGTAACAACTATTTTCTAACATTAAATTAAACCATACTCCCGTTTCGTCTCAGTTTGTGGACAAACATTTGTCAACAAATTAAAAAATTAGCTTGGCACAAGATTTAAACCCGATATTTACACCATTGTTGAAAATAAAGCTACAAGTACTTGGCAAAAAACAAGGGCTACCTTTATTCTTTCACAAAAGGGCATTTTTTTTCAATTGCCTATATAATAGCAAAAGAGTTTCGCTACTAATAGGACCTGTCTACACAATGTACTCCCCTTTTACATTTAACTTTAACCTAATTGATGGATCTTAATCAAAATTGAAAAATAAATATTATGCACCCATTAAGATACCAATGGGTTTGGAGTTTCCACTTATTTTAAACTAAAATTTTATAGCCAAAATTATGAAAAATTCTCCTAAAAATAAAGGACAATTTATGTCACAGTATTTGCTAAAAAAAAAAATTAGGTTATCTAAAAAGTTTAAATACACTTATAAAAATTAGCACGCATGCCATAAAATACGTATGTTGAAGCTTGCCTTAAATATTTTAGCTATTGGTGGTTTTGAGTTGTGGCCAAGGTAAGCAAGGCTTTACAAGGCTATACTTTAATAATGTTTCCTCTCATTTCATATCGAACTACCCTTTAAAGCCAATAAATATAGATTAGTTCAATTTTTATTTGTTAATCTAATGGATATATAACAATGATGACCAAAGTTAATAAAAAATGTTGAAATAAGGTGGTGCCCAGGTGTTATTAGAATATATTTAATTCAAATGAGATTTTTTACTATAGATAAAATCCTCTTAGTATTTAGGTTTCTTTGTTAAAATTAATTATGTATCCATGTCCCTATTTACCAAAATATATAAATATTGTAAAATGTCTAACCAGTTTAGACATACCCACACATACACATTCGCCAATAAACACTTCTACACCGCAAACCCTCTTCCCTCCTCCAACCTTCTTCCACATTACCATAGAGAGAGAACAAGATGCTTTTAGGGAGAAAAGGAGAGGGTGTTTGAGAGAGTTGGAGATAGGATGTTGAGAGAGAGTACGCTTGTAGAAAATAACGATTATAAAGAGAAAAGAGATGGCACCTGATTTGTGTGAGTACAATTGAGAAAAATTATATAGGGACGGTATAAGAACAAATGAATTGTGAGAAATGTGAGACTATTGTAATGTATGAAAAAAAATTACATAAATAATTCGATGATATAGGCCGGAAAGTTGGTTATAGAAGAGATTACTTACTCTGAAATAAATATGTCTCTTCCTTAAATAAAGCACAGGCTACATACTAGAGATGATGAATTTGGCCATCAATATATTTCAAAATGGTAACAAAGTAGAGACACTTAGTTGGTTGGAAAGAATTTTATGTGTTTGGAACAAGAATTTTCGCATCGGCACAGAGTGAGTTTCCTTTGCCCTTCGCATCACAAGTAAATTCCGTTTATCTTTAGAAGTAACAAGCTTAACTTACATGTTTCCACTATGACTTGGGTTATGACATAAGGCCATGGTGTAATCTATCAAGGAAATACGTATTTCTACCTTTAAGGATAAAATATTCAATATTAATATGATGGCAATACCATAAATTAATATATATTTCTAGTCCTTAAATGTGAAATCATGATCGCTTGTCCAAATAAACAAAACATCATAGATTTGTTTTCAATAATACAGTTTATTTCCTCGTGGCTTTACGCACTAGCCCGGATGCTCTTCCGGTGGGCGAGTGTAGGAAAGATAAATCTTCTTACCTCAGAGTTACTCGCCCAAAATCTCTACAGGTAGTTAGCTACATGCTGGCGACTCCATGGAAACGTCATTCTTCGGTGGCTGGATGGAGCGGCCGGCCGTCTAGTCGGGTGGGTCGGGCGGCTAAATCTCTGTAGTCATCTCTTGTGTGGAAGGTTGAGGGGGGGAGTGAGAGCCTCCACCCGCCATTCACTAAGGGGTTGGTCTTACATACCCGGTCTCAGCTGGGGATAACTGGTCAGGACACATCCATGAGGTCCCCGCTGGACAACTTAGTGTTAATACCTCGGAAAACCAAGGTTATACCTAAGTCTGAGTTTATGACCTTCTCTGTGATGCTGGTGTTCACACATGGAGGGGCCAGCTCCTCCTGCCAAGTGCCAGGAAAGTTAGGGGGCCAGGATAGGTGAGGGTCTTGCCCGAGCTACCCAGTGATGACGGGATAGCCGACTAGTAGGGAAGTGTTGGTGGTCCTAAACTCCTCGCTGCGTGTACTTGAACACGTGGCTCCGCTCAGAGGGTAAGACCATGGTGGCTTGGGAGCCCTGTGATGGTGTCTTCGCTCCCTATTGTAGTCGCTAGAAGTTCCGCTGATCGGCTTTGGGTGGTGTCGAAGTTAAAAGTCTCCGACTAAATTCATGATGCTAGATAACCCCTTGTAAGATGGAAACGGCTTAAAAATCTATTTGGTGGGAATCAACAATGTAACCGTCAAGGTGTAAAAAATTTCAAAAATACCAAGAGTTAAAATATACTCATTCCATTTGCAAATTAGCTTAGCAAATACAATTATGTTGATAATTCAGTTATTATCTAGAAATATGACATTTTAGTCAACATCCATCGCAAAAGTTATTTTACAATAGGGATCAACACTAAAATAAAAAAATACTAAAGAGGCAAGCAAGATGGAAAAATTTAGGAAAAAAATATCTACCTGCAAGAATTTTCAGAAGATTATTCTGATATTTATTTTCCCTAGTGACTAATAGGTCTACATTTGTATTCTTTAAGACGGTATCCCCTTATGATGGAAAGGACTATTTATTTTCCATTTATTAGTATTTCCTCTTTAATTTCATTAAGACTGTAAATAGATGCATAATTTAAATGATATCAAAATAATAACTTCAGAATATGAAGAAATCAAAAATTATGTTAGCTCCAAAAACTTTTGAGCAAGAATATTATTTTGTTTTGAACTCTACTTTTTTATTTCAGAAAACGTGAATAATGAATGTTAATATCAATTACAAAACTATGATTGAGTTTGATAAACATTTAACGTTGTGTACATGGCTAAATGGTCTACTAATAATATCTGAATAGAAACCTAGGTATTACATATTTTTAATTAACTTCCGAATTAATGAAATATTATCAAAAACATATTTACAAAGATAAACATTTTAATTTAATGTAGTCTGATAGTCAAAATAATGGCAAGCCAGTCATGAATGCCTGTCGTAGGGAGGGATGTAGGATGTTTACTCAAATTCAGTTTTTATCATAAAGGCTAGAGATATTCATAAGATGTAAACGAAAATTAAAGTGTTTCGATGAATTAAAATAAGTAATAAATGTATTACTAATTTATAGCTTCCAATTTATGTGACATAACATCATAGCACGTTGGTAGGAAGCGTTAGCAACGTGGAACCCGAATACAAGATCATATAATCTAGCGCCAAATGATAGCTAACACAGGAGTATCACAAATTATCAAGGCTTATATTGAGCTGGTCAGGATCCAAAAACATGACGTCCGGGGATATAATCAACCATTTGTTGTAGGTAGCTAGAGCCAAGGGGATCTTACTAATTTTAATTATATGAAAGCTTGCACCTAGATGACTATAGTCAGAGAATGAATCCACTTCTGCTCATTATATATAGGACAACGTTTAATTGGTCATTTCAGGGAACTAGATACATTATTTTCACTCTTTCTAGAATATATATATATATTCATTTTTGTTTCCGGTATAAATTAAGATTCTTTCCACTCCTGTTTACCTGTCGTATGAGTATGGTGCTATAGATTATGTTTTTACTCATAGTAGTGTTTTGAATGTTGTTGGCTTCATTCCCTCGATATTTGATCCCTTTCAGGGCCGCACACAGCAAAATCTGTCAGTGACTGCAGCCACCAAATTGGCAATGATGAATTGGTGATGCCCACTATAAAGGGGAGGAGAGGGGGGTCATTCATGTATATTTTGTGCCAAATAAGATTTATATTCTACCAGTAAAATATCCCCCGGATCCTATCATGGATGGAACAAGCATGAGCTAAAAAATAATGGATTTCAATAAGTATACATTCCTCTTCTTATGACTAATATTTAAAATACGCATTATAATTTACATTATGATATTTTTCCAAGAAGCAACAACATCTCCAAACTCTTAACTATATTTATGTTTCAACATCATTCACTCACTAGTATTCATAGCACTTTCATCTTTCAAGATATTCATTCTATGAAATGTCATTTGTTGAAAATAAAAAATTCCAATCTTCAAGAGTGCAACGCCAAGCGATTTATTACCATTTATATGAATTTGTTTTTGAAATCTCTATCAACTTTGGGGTGTTTAAAACTTTGCGTACACTTAATAGTGTCATACTGCTGAGCATTCTGTCACTTATCGAGCTTCTCAACCAGGTTTTCAGTCTTCGAAGTGTACTAAACGATGTTCTGCACCACAAGAAGTTGCTGGAAGCGTTAACGCGATTTGGAATTTTGTTGCTACAGGTGGAATATATTCCTTATTCCTTACAGTCACTGCTTCCAACAAGATCCCTCAAATTGACTTTTTCTATGTTTTATTTCCCTTGCCAAACCTGATACTTTATTATTTAAAGTTGTCAATTACACTTCCATAAATAGTAATGATATCTTCAACAGCCTTCCCAAAAGTCTTCCCAAAAGTCTTCCCAATTTAGGCTTTTCTTTTTATTTGGGTGCAAATAGTGAAAAGCATGTTCTTTTATCGTCTTAAAATCTCTCCTGTATGCATGCAATTATTGAATACATATACGGTAAGAAAAATTCCTGTCTGAAATAATATATTTCAATGTCTCTGGGATTAGTTTGGAGCACAGCTCTTCTTGGAAGTTTTAAGTCCACATTGACAACGGTTGCTGCTATTTTACTATTTTTGAATATTTGTTTGAACACCTCATCTGCATTTTCCCTGTCTTGCTACAACACAAATAAAGTTCCTGCATGTGTGTTAAATCCTGCAGCAAATGTTGGGGGGTGACAGCACAAAGAAGCTTGTGTGCTCGCTGCCACACTTTGCTATAAAAATGCATTGCTGATGAAAATTCTTGTAGTCTTTCTAAAACAGTTGTAAAGTTATAGTTAAAATGCACAACACTTTTATGTTTCTCAGTTCATCGTGCAGTATGTCTGGGTGAGACAATCAGCTCTCACATTCATTGCATTGCATTACTTCATCAACAAATATCAACAAACATTCTTAACCCTCCCAAATTGACCATAGCTGAGACAAATCTTTTTTTACTTATGAGGATAATATGAAAGATCTCAAATCTCACTGATTCATTTGCAATCACTGGCAGTCCACGGGTAGCCCTGATCCCTTTTGTGTTTACACGCCTTATTACTTGACGTAAAGGACTAATTCTATGACGTAAATTTCTAAATATATTAATATTTGTCTTGTTTCTGGTATTATG
The DNA here is from genome assembly GCA_902151445.1 of Timema monikensis. Taxonomy (NCBI): domain Eukaryota; kingdom Metazoa; phylum Arthropoda; class Insecta; order Phasmatodea; family Timematidae; genus Timema; species Timema monikensis. The sequence continues at coordinate 13,256 of CABFVZ010002252.1, read as the reverse complement.
ATTTTTAGCTCAGCTGTCTTTTGTATATATGATCCTCATTACTGTTGCAGGGGACTGGCGCTATGGAGATTGTTTCTACTTATAATAATGTTTTGATTGTTTATGATTTAATGGCCACTCTCTCTCCTCCCTTTAGGTTTATAATCCTTATTGCGGGTCGCATGTCACTAGAGCATTGAAACTGATCCTTCTCACAGTTTGTACTCCTTGCTGCGTGTTGCTCAGGGTGGCAGAAGAATTTGGGATTTCTCCACATGCAGGCTGTAATGCGTACTCCATGTGGTTTGTTGAAGGTGACTGCAGCCATGGGCCCCGCCTTGAGCAGAGCCCCTGCTCCTCATGATGTTTACCCCCTTGTCCCAAGCTCGGCGGTGGCTGCTTACCTCCATCCCTCTGCAGCCTTTATCCACAAGGCGGACCCGTTCTTCCTCACACCAGGTAACAACACTCTTGTAGTCATAAATTGTAAAATAACACCTAGACACGGGAATCAAACCCAGAATAAATTATTTTTACAAGCGTTTGCTTTCTTCCATACCACACTTTTAATCTGTCAACACCTAGAAAGCTTAGGACAAGCGATTCTCAAGCTGTGTCTTTACTCAAAAATGGGGAAATTTATAGTTAAGCTCTCAATTGTTTCAACAAATGTTTTCTTGTTTTAGTTTTTAAAAATACGTCTTGTTTCTCGTCCAGGCTATACTAATTTTATTTGACTAATGAAGGAGGTAGAATTTAGAGGAATTATACCCACATTTTCCTGGAGGAAGAGTAAGAAAATAATTAGCATAAGCCACTGCTGTAAGTTTTTTACTTGGGGTTTTCTTAGCTAGTAACGCCTGGACATAAGGACGTTTCGTATCTATCTTACCACTAAATATAGGAAATGCAGGGGATTTTAAAAGGGTATACTGGTTGAGAGAAACAAAATTAGATTTTAAATACTATGTTTGTATTTATAAAAGTAAGGAATCAATCTTATTTATATATTTAATTTAGTTTGATTTACTATAAATTGTTAGCTTAAGAGAGATTAAATAGGTTCATTGCCACAAAGCGTCCACGATACTATCAGAAATAGTTCTGCAAAAATTTTAATAGCTCGCCCACAGGCGCTCATTCTTGTTAAAGTTGAGCAATTTAAATAAGGTCAGTTGCTAGAAGTAGATAGATCTCAGCATAATAAGCTTGGGTCTCTTTAGTGCCGTAAAAAATCAACTAAACCTATTAAATCCTAAAATATTTCTCCATAGTTTATTTCATACTTTTTTTTCATACACGACACTGACCTACATAATTGTTTAGATCAATGGTTATGATCCTTTTTTTTTTATCAGGACACCACCCTTATATTTCCATATATGTGGTGGCATTCTTGGTAATATGGGTTAAATAACCCCTTATTAGAGGATGTATTTATTAAAAAAACTTTTTTTTAACACCGTGTATTACTCCCCTATGTGTTATACGCAAATGTACTAATCACACTAATGTATTAGGGATGAGGAAGGCTGAATTTATAGAAAAGGTACGCGCATTTGCATAGAAAGCTATTTAAAAACCACCTTTAGTAAACCTTACCGGGATTCTAACCCTAATCACTCTATCATCAGCAGTCCAGTATATTGAGAGAGTTACGCCTTAGACCATACATACACTGAAGCGAGTTATTTTCTAATAAATATATGACTGTAGAGACACCAATTTAATATTATCTAAAACACTTTTATGTTTTGTTTTCAATGAAAATATTTGTATGGTTTTATGAAATTAATTATAAATTTTAATATACTTTTTAGCACCCCGTGAAGAACATTGTGAAAGCAAAGGGGGCAAAACAACCCCCATTGCTAACTACTGAGCTAGAGTCTAGTGTATTATTATCATCGGAGGAGTGGGTAGAACAAGAATTTAGATGTTTTATCAGAGCTCATAAATTTATGACGATTACATTTAGTTAGGTCATAAGTCTTAGTAAATAATAAAGCAGGCCAAGTTTAAGACAATTATATCAGTGATTTAAAAAATTTGAAACAGTTTTTGGTCATTGTAAAGACCATATTCTCACGTTTTTCAAGCAATACGTTCTATCACAAACTAGAAAATAAACTAATTATTATTGCAAAGCTAGAAATAACAGTTCATGAATAAACCATTTATGAGCTAGAACTAAACTGATGGTCAGTGAATTGTTTGGAGGAAAGGACTTAGCTCCAATAGAGGCCTACGTATTTATTTCCTAAAGCCCTTATTACTTGGGTTATAGAAGATTATACAAGTGGTCCTAATATTGTAGCATTGCATAACTAGAAAATACTTTTAAAAAATGTGCTCAAATATCTAGCTAAATATTTAAAATTATAATAGCCAATTTGAAAAGTGGTGCAGGAAAAAGAATTTAAAAATTACTATATCAAATGAATTTTCCTTACTAATTTAATTCTATAAAATATTTATTTTGTTCCCTCAGACCATAAAACTCTTACCAAGGCTGTTAAATTATGGAAAATACAAATGTGTATAGTGTTTGGACATTAAAAATGTAACACACAATTAATCTGACCTTATTAAAGGGAAAGTCTCCTACTATATATTTCATAATTTAAAGAGTAGATATTAAAATCATATCACAAATAATTAAAGTGCACCTGGAATAAATAAAATAACAAGATATACTAATTTAACTAAACTAATTAAGCTCATTGTATTAATATATGCTATTTTCGTTCCTGTGGTCTATGAACCCTATTTCAGCTCTGTGGTTTTAAAAGGTATTATTCATGAATAGGCGTAATTAGTGTTTATAGTGATATTAGTCACCACCCAACATTAGTCAATGTAATGATTTATTCCTAAAAAAAATTTTTACTAGCAGAAAAATGTCCATGAATAGATGTAAAATACTTGTAGCAGGTTTGATAAAAGAAAACATATTGAGATATGAAATTAAATATTTCGAGACAAATTTGACAAAAATTTTATATTTTATCTCAGTTAAAATGTTTCATTTGTAGGGCATATATTGAGATGTCACTGATTAAGGCACACTATCACTATTGATGGCGTAGTTAGCTAACGTGCCATATTCGTTCGTGTTGAGCTAGACTCCTGAGGACAGGGAGATTGAGATTCGAATCGAGGTTCGAATTGAGGGTCGGGTGAACTTTTTTTCCCCTAAATGGTTTCTCACTCTCCCTCCACAAAAACGCGGGTTCACTTCCTCTATATTCGACCTTACCAATTCCTAACCCATTAGCGTAATTAGTATTTAAATGTATAACCCGAACGGGTAGAGATGCAGTGCTAAATAAATAAATTAATTACTAGTTATTTTTCAATCAATGTTTGCTTCTATTATAAGAATTTAAAAAAAATCGATATTGTTTTGGAAAATTAAACACTTCTGAGACCAAAATAATTTCTCAATTGTTGTCACGCTCCTGCCGAAGTTTTCTCCATTGACTTCAATACAGGCCTCACAAGATTTGGGATCTCATTAGTCTGTCTGAAAGAGTTTTTAGCGGTATGTGCAAAATAAGACAAGCTAGCCGTTATTTCAAGTTATTCGTGGTTGTGGGTTGGACCTGACAAAAACATTATGTTTAAAATATTCCTACACAATATAATCAAGAGACTGTGTTTATATCTTGTGAGGCCCACCTTGTTCAATCTATCAGACCAGCTCATAGTATGTTATGTATGTTTATATTATGTTCATTAGTAGCTTAGATTGGCAATAACTTTGCATACCATCGGGAGCAGAAACCGCGGTTTTATATTCTCACAACAGTTTGCTTGCAGTTTGGAATTGATCCTTGGGATGACACGATGACGCTGATGTAACTCTTGTGTAAAATCCCTGGTATTATGGTTTAAATAAAAATAAAACTCTACTTGATGTTCATATGACAGAATAATTTATTCACTTCTCTGCTAGATATGCAAGGTTGAAATATAAATATACGTTTTTCCCATTTGGCATAGGGACTATCAGGCCATACTGTATTATTCTATACGTTGAAGATATATTATAAATAATAATACACTTCAATTGCATTAGTTTCTATTAATAAAAGGGTGACCTGGTGGTATAGGGGTAAGGTGTCAGACTTCTGTGCTGGCGGCCGGGGTTCAATCCTCGGTCCCGGCACAGATTTATCTGATTTTCAAACCCTTCCTTCACTTCTGACAAGACAACTTGTGAATGTGGGGAATGCCAGGCCACCACCGTGGTTCGGATTCCAGGTTAAACTGTAGGTCCTTCATTTCATCTCACAATCACCCTACCATTACACATTAGCGTAAGTGCGTATAACCCGAACGGGTAGTAAGACGCGGTGCTAATAATTTCAATTCAATTTTCAATTTCAATTTCCTTTATTATAGTGCTGGCCAACAGTCGTAAGACCTATAACAGGCCAGCGCTGAAAAGTACACACGTACATACCTTACAATACATATAGTTACACACGAAAAAACTATAGACAAAAAATGGATAAATATTGTTATATACTGATGAATAGTTACGAGATAAAAAAAAGTAGTTAATAATAATAGTAAGAATAAAAAGTAACATTAAAAATAAATAACTAAATAGTAAGCAGTAACATTATGCAAAAAATAGATCAGAATATTGTAAGTTTAAATAATATAGGCAAAACCTCTACATGATAAATTATTGATATGGGATAACCTTAAATAACTCTCTGAGTTTAGTTTTCCTTTTATGATAAAAGTCGAATTCGACAAATCTAGAATTGGCGCTATGGATACATCGACCTATAGGTAATAATAATTATCTCACCTATTTAATTTCAATAAATCTTTTATGAGTGGTTACAAATTTAAAAAAAAAATTGAATTTACCTTTAAGTTCTTTTAGTATATTTTGCTATGCGAATAGCTAGAAAGGTTAGTGCTGCGTGGTACCAACAAAGTTATCTCCTTCTTAATTTTATATTGCTACACAGTTATCAAGAGCGTGGTTCCTAAAAAATCATATTGCTCTATATTTAAGAATTACAATAGGCATTTGATATAGAAATGTACACGGTATAGTTAAAATATGTATTGTACATTCCGTTTAATTTGAATGATCAGTCTAACCCTGACAGATTAAGGTATGGTCCCATCTTAAAAGCTGCACAATAGTTTAATTCATCAAGTTAATCTTTCTACCTCTTAGGAACAACAAAGTATACTTAATATTTCTAATAATAGCCTTTAAATACAATGTGCTTGTGAATATCTGATTTAGGTGAAGAGTCAAAGAAAACAAACTTAGTAAAGGAATTCAATGAAAGTATACAGTAGTTCACTCACAGAGGAAATGGCAAACCATGATTTGATAGAATAGGCATGCATTTGCTGAACTAACTCTTCTTGCTGTAACATATTTGACTCCACGAGAGCCAATAAATAGCAAAATACAAACTGACATTTTGTAATTTATAACGATCTATCACTGTGGCTGGGCTTGCCTTGAAGTCTTCTTCTTGCTAGCTAAAAATTGTAGACACCCAAGCACGAGATCAATAGATAGTATCTCAACGTGGTCAGAAAATGATAGATACGTACCTTTTTGTGCTGGTTCACTTTTTGATGTATCAGAATCTAAATAACAAGTGGTATTGTAGAAACGGACTTCTACATATATAACTTGGGTGTGGTAGTTATTTGCCATTTTGCAACTTTTTAAAATGGTCATCATAGGCAGTACCATCTATCAACGCTCAAAGAAATGGTTATATAAATCTTTAACATTAAAGATAAGATCAAAATTTAAAATCACGTTTTAAAGAAATCAACCAGAGTTAGTTCTCGACCTTAAACTTACTTATCACAGTCAAACCTAACATAGCTTGATTTAACCTAATATAAGGGAAGCAGGCTATTAGCTTACACTTGAAAAACTTCTTCTTAGCCATTGTAAATTGTACTAAAATGTAATCGATGCGTTGGTTCTTTATTTAGATTATAATCTACTCATTTTATTCCAAGGACTCAACATTATTATGCTAATGCTGTCAATATATCAAATAAATATTGTGGTTTCCTTCTAGTTTGATAAAGTATTCGGCTAAAGGAAAATTTAACTTTCATCTGGAAAATGCTCCGTAGTTGTTAAACTATTTTGTTTTTAACCTTCCTGTAAATATATATTTATTATTGAAGTATGATATCCTTTTAATTGTCTTCCTTTCGTTCTGGTACCCATTATAAACATAGCACATGTATTATATATTTTATTTTCAGGAAATATTTAAGAGTAAACGAATTTAAGGCTTGTTCTTAAATCAACAAGCACTAGTGCTCCATGTTGCAGGTCTCCCATTTGGTGGGTTGTTCGCGGGGGTCGGGGTGGCGGGAGAACTGGGAGTTAAACATTGCCGACGTCGTAAAGCTCGAACGGTGTTTTCGGACCATCAATTAACTGGACTTGAGAAGAGGTTCGAGAATCAGCGATACTTATCCACACCGGAGCGCGTTGAGTTAGCTAACGCTCTCAATCTCTCCGAAACTCAGGTGAGAGGTAGAGCTCTGTTAATATTGATAAGTGGTGGTGCTCCCTGTACAACAACAACGGCAAATCTAGTGTAACTATCTGAGGCTGGCTAGAAAAATACCTAAGCCTAATTAATATTATGTTTCATTCAACATTAAATAATAGTTCAAATACAATCGACGTTTCAAGTGTCTTAGATAAATGATGTTAAAAAACATTAACACCCATCTTATTGAAAAAATTGACAATTTAAAAAATGGTGAAATTAAGGGTCCTAACTGAACCATTTTAATACATATTTACCATACATGATTTATTCCGTTAACTAACCAACTAGTTAAAAAATTATAATAATGATTTATTTGTGGTTCATCTATTTCTAATTCATGTGTATAATATTTCAGTAAGCAAACTAAGTACAGCTTCGTGTAGGTTGTTTATTTTTTTCGTACATTTTGTAAATCGAGATAAAAACTAACATTTATAAACAAAGAGGGCTTTAACTTAATTACGTTTAAGCAATTATACACATAGCTAACTTAACAGTTGTTAATCATATATTTTGTTCCTTGACTCCTTTGTTTTGATCTATTTATTAGCTATAAAACTAAGGCAGTATATTTGCAACTTAAATGGTTCAATATTAAAAAAACTTAGTTTCTGTAAAATACAATATAGTTTTAAAATATTGAGCTATAACGGCTTTTTTATACTTTTTCTCCTGTCAATTAATGTGTTACTTTGACACTTAGAATAGTTATGGCCTATATAATGTGATAACTGTGTGTTGATTAGATGAAACGATCAAAATAAACCAATCTGGTTTCGCCAAGCACATTTTACAATAGATCTGGCTGTGCTTTGTCGAATATTTTAAAGTTTAGTTCTTGAGTTTAATGTTAAATGTTCTAAATTCATGTTGCAAGTGTAGGAGACAATCCGCTGCTCTCACACCTGATCCTGAATCCTTTAATATCAGAGTAGTTCTAGCCAATAAATTAACATTAGTGAGCTACGTAGAGCAGTAAAAATAATCTTACACCAGGAAACAAATAAAATACAGATCAATCTATTTAGTTTTTAGCTTTTTGTCATAAAAAATATATATATATTCTTTGGGATGAGTTAAAGCTTCTTTTTAAACTTATGATTCATTAAATAATTATATTTTGAACCATGTTTTTAAACACATAGCACTTACTAACACTTTTATAAGTACTCACAATATGAGTATTCATAAGAAGAAAGTTTATTAAATAAGCAAAATTCCTGGACTGTAACATATTTGATTAAATTCAAAACTACTTGTGATTAATATAATTTTTGCTCAAGGAGTCACGCTTAGAATATCCATAAAGCTAAGAAGAATTTATGGATTGTGATTAATAGCGTAAATGTGCTATTGTATTTCTGATTTTCCATTCCACGCCCTTTCCTCTCATTAAATTAAATAATCTTCTAACAATGAATTAAATTCGTTTTCTCTTTGCATTAAATCATGAGGTTTCATGGTGTATACTTTCTTTGAATGTGTTACTGATCCAGAAACTCCCCATATTGGATTAAAATGTTTTCCAGGTCAAGACATGGTTTCAGAACCGTCGCATGAAGCACAAGAAACAGCTGAGGAAGTTAAGCGAAGACTCCAAACCAACCACAAATAGTCACGAGGTTTCGAAAGAGGAGTGCCACCTTAAACATGGTAAGTTCAGTGCTCTTTGTAATATGTGGCAATAGTGTACCTAGATAATGTACCATTTTTGTATATTATATTGTTTTAGCACCATGTCTTACTACCCACTCGAGTTATAAGCATAGGTAATAATTACACCAATGTGTTGGGGATAGGGAAGATTGAATTTAGAGGAAGTGTATCCGCATTTGCTTGGAGGGACAGTAGAGCACTATTTAAGAAAAAAACATTCAGTAAACCCAACTGGGACTCAATCCCCGATTTCCCCATCATCAGTAGTTTAGTATATTGTTAAAGTGACGCCTTAGAATAATCGTCCAACTAAGTGTGTAATGTGCCATATTAGTGTGATTATTAGTGCATCATTATATGCATAGTTAATGTAAATTGTAAATGTATTAATCAGTATTACTCACTGTGGTACGCTATTGGTGTACTTAAGTAGTAGTTCTACCATGGTTTATCATTAACAATATTAATTAGGATGTTACTTTAGCATAATAATTATTAGTGTGTATCTTTGGTGTGATTATTTAGTGTACTCCACTCATGTACTGAACCTTGTTTGTATTCGTGTATTTTGCACTGATTAATTAGTGTTTTCACTCATATTCCTTATTAGTATAGGTCCTACGTATATGGGTGGAGTATAGTTATTAAAGTAATACACTTAATTAGTTCTATTCATCGAAGTAATTTATTACAGTTCTTCACTGCGATTACTAATTAAAAATCTTATTTGAGTATTTCATAAGTAGCTTGTTCTTAAATAGGATAAATAGTTAACATGTTTAATTAATATAATCATTAGTGTAATTTTTCATTGGGGTACTTAATTATTGTGCTTAATTTTGTATAAACGTTTTAAAATTAATGATTAAATAGCAAGTCTGACACTTTGGCTCAGTCGTTAACTGGTTTGTTTACTGAGTTAAGGGTTCCATTTTAGATTCTCGGCATGGTCAAAAAAATTAATCGTTGGTGAAATGTAGGTTTCTCCTTTCACAATGATGAATTGTTGGCCTGGGGCTGGGTGTTGAGTCTGTTCTAAATTTAAGTTGTATCATAAGTTCTGTGCTGATCTAATCAGTTAGTTAATAAAGTGCACGTTAAGTAGGCTACCTCAAATAAATGAAGTATATTGAATTAAATCGCGATTTTGGTCGGTTTATAGTAATATAATGAATCAATCAAGATTATCTTGAATTTATATTTTTGATTAAATTGTTACAACTTAAGCCACCTATTACTATGGTTAATACGTAAAATAAAACCATGCCATATAAACTGAGATATTTACACATAGTTTATATATTCATATATAATGTAGCTTTTTAAAATGAAGGTAAATATTGAACAATAGGATATATTTAATATTTTTTATTACCACGTGTCTTACTACCAATTTGGTATATACACAATTACACTAATTTAAGAACATGATAAGAGGAATGTGACCCTTAAGAAAAAACATCAGTATTCACCTGGAAAGAAGGTGTATTTTTTAAACACCAAATATATTGTGCTATTTATCAATCCAAGAAATAAAGAGCCTATTTGTCCCTTGGGGTGATCGAGGCTCAAATCTTGATCAAGTGGTTTTCCTAAAATGGTTTTCAACTCTTCCTACATGCAAATGCGGGTACAATTACTCTTAATGTAACCTTACTCATCCCTGAAAACCATAAGCGTATAACCCGAATGGGTATTAAGGCGCGGTGCTAAAAAAAGATTACATTTTCCTATATTAATAATACTATATATATATGGTAATATCAAGGATAGCTGAATATTATATGACCTGGCCTTGTAACTTATACCTTAGAACTTTTGCCTGGTTTTTATTTTCAAATGTTAATAGATGACGGATACTTATCCTCTTCAAAAGAGTATTTACTAAAATTATATTAAATTTAGAAATGTAACTTTGAAACATCTATGATATTATTAGAGCAAAGTCCATTTGTGCACTTTTCAGAATAATTTAGTATCAGCAAAGGCTAATATTATATATTTGAGGCTTAGCCCGATATTCTAATTAGCTAAGCTACACCTTTTAATTTAGATAAACTTTTAAATAATATATTTAGTGAATAATAAAAAAATTAAATAAAATATCAATACTATTCCAAGAAAATTAATGAGACCCGATCTCATATCCTAGCAATGCTCAGCTTTACGAGATATTTGGCAATAACTGATTATTTGTTCTGTGTAACTTGGGTCAAGGCATGGGCATAAAGAGAATTAAATTTTGGGGCTGGAGTTTTAAAATCGTAAGTTTATGACATGATATTCAGAATTACTTACTAAACCGTAAGAAATAAGACCATTGTTTATTTATAAAGTATTGGTGGAACTTTATCTGTGTAAAAGGTGAGGGGGAGAGTAAGTAACAAAAAAGTATTTAGGGACTTTATACCCTCCTCTCTTACAGTTAATGTCAGAAATTGGTTGTTCCTAGAGGTTATTTATAATGAATTGGCCCTTGTTTGGAGAGTTTTTGAAAATCATACTCTTTTAAGTGCTATTTAGTATAGGGCACCCTCCAATATAATTTTAAATTTGGATGAACTAGAGGCTGTTTGTAGTGGTCCACTTTCGGCAAATTTTTGAAAATTTTGATTTTTATAAAATCTATTTAAATAAGTGTTCAATACATTTTTTTTTATAAATTAGATCTCCTGCAATCTATTTTTAGCAGTCCTCAACCAGAATATTTTTTAAACTTTTGAATACCCTAGAAGTTATTTAGATGCCTCTAAAATTTATTTGATGTGTCCTTACACCAGCAAATTATTTTAATTGTATAAACCTAGAAGATATTTGGAATGGTTCTCACCGCGACTTCTTTTTTTTAATTAGATGCCTTTAGAAAATATTTTGTGTGGTTTTCCCCCAACACATATTTAAAAAATGAATACAATTAGAAGCTAATTGAAGTGGTTCTCACTTAGATATTTTTTTAAATATCATATGCATATAGAATCTATTTAGATTGGCTCATTATGGGTACTTTTTTTATTGGAAGCCTCTAAAAGCCATTTATAGTGTTATTCGCCAGGAAACCTTTTTGAAAATTAATGCTTCTAGAAGCTATTTGGAGGTTGCCATACTTAAGTTTAATATTACAAACTTCGGAAGATTTTGGTGGGGTGAGGGGGACTTGGACCTATAGACACCCCTCCCTACGCCCATGGCTTAAGGTCACAGTTTGTGGCTTTTTTTGCTTGACATTCGGGGTTAGCTCTCTCTCTCTAATCTACTCCCGAGCTCTGTGTGGTGACAAATGTAGATGCTTACACACTATGGCATATTTTATTTATTTTAGTAATGCTGCTTGAGACTCAATTAATGGACATGGAGTGTCCTGCGGTAGTATACCTATAATGGAGTCTTGGTAGGAAGGTAAATTTACAAAGTTTATTTATGGTCAATATTGAAAAAAGTGTATCTATACTTTTGAAATGTAATAAATACCAGTATACTTTGTAAAGTCCTTTTTTCCTGTCAAAATTCTACTATATAGTAGGATTTTGGTAGGAGAAAAGACCTTCTAGACGTTTCTTCCTACCATAGACAGGGTATATATGTGCCATGATAATATCGCATATAAAACCATATCAAAATGAACTATTCTAAGCCCTTGATGAAAGGAGCCTACCCCACTCCACCTTCATAAACTACACACACAATCCACATACTAGAGAAAGGGTGAAGAGAATGGGACAAAGATATTAGAGGGAAATCGTTATGACAATATGTACGAGGGTATTAATAAATTGTTCTATGATTGAGAGAAGAAAGGTTACGGTATTAGGGTAGGGATGCAGGGAACGAGATTAAAGGTCAGTGTTTTAGCAGTTTTTTTTTACAGCAACATAGTTATTTTGGTTAAAATAAATCAAATATTGCTTCTATAAAAATATACAGTATAATTTTCTTCACATAGTGATATCAACAGTTGTAGAATATCTGTCATGAGCACAGTGGCCTTATTTAAAACCCTTTTTAAATGGAGAGAAAAAGTTTTCATGAAATTCTAGGCCAACCTTGACAAATATTAAACAACTGTTGATATCACTATGTGAAGAAAAATAAACTTAATGTTTGTATAGAAGCAATATCTTATATATAATTTGATAAGCCCGTTTTAGGTAATAGAAATTAAGAGGAAATGATTGAACAAATTTTGACAAATGACCATTCATTTTAACGGCTAGGAGTCCAGAATGCCAGGAAAAATAGTAATTTTCCAGGAAAACCCGATTTTAACAGAGAAATTTCAATTTTTAATTCTTTTTTTAATCGCCATAAAAACCATTATTTGCTGCATGGCTGTAAATATCTAAATAAAATAGCCTATATCTCTTAGGATAAAAAATAATAACTCAATATTTATTTGTTGGTCTGAGCACATCAACATTTTCTCTTTGGATGCTAGTCATAAAACATCTAAATTGAGATTCTTAAACTCGGGAAACATTTATTTTTTATTGGAATGTTATCACTAATTCGCATTTAAATCAATATTATTGAGCATAATTCGAAAATTAAAAGGTTTTGAGGATATGATATTTAAAAGTAATGTTTTGTGTACCCCATCTATCTTTTCACATTCTCACAAATACAGTGAGTTTAGTTATGTTTCCATGTTGATACTTAATTTTGAGAGAATGGTATTTCAAAGTACCGTAATGTTTTGTGTACATCATCTACATGTATAAATTTATAAGTTTTAAATAATTTATAAGTTTTAAGTTTTAAATAATTTATAAGTTTTAAATAAAAATATATATCTATATCTATACTAATGTTATAAAGAGGAAAGATTTGATTTTTTGTTTTTTTGTTTGTAATGAATAAACTCAAAAACTACTGGATTGATTTTAAAAATTCTTTCACCAATATAAAGCTACATTATCAGCGAGTATCAAAGGCTATATTTTATTTTGAAAATTTAATTTATTCCTCATAAAATTGTCAATAGTATATTATATAGTCGTTGGAAACAAAGTTGTAGAAGGGAAAGTGGGGTTGGTGAAGGGGTTGGGGGGG